>OU896716.1:7490259-7702230 GCA_918026855.4 Phaedon cochleariae | reverse complement strand
TCTACTACTGAAAATTACTATGCAATCTTCTATTTTGGGCCAAAAATGAAACGATGCACCGAATTTGCATGCAAAAAATATTCAATCATTCTAGAATTTTTGGATGTAGGACAAATGGATATTCATCAATCAGGACGTGGAAAGAAATCCCTTTTCAACATTCTAGAGTTATTGGGAAAACCCTATTTTTATTTCTCAACTTCCACACCCTGTATCTCGAGTACAGAACACTTGAAGGCCGTATGTCCCTATCTCAGTAATTATGCAATCAGGAGGGCTATGATCTGTCAAGCGTTGTCGGTCGAATTTCGAAACATATAGGTATATACAGGATACCTATCACAATAACGGGAAACTTTTTTTCAAATTTCCTGTATACTACAAGGATACTACTATTATTGCTTTTCTAGTTGCGTTGCACAGGGTCTGGACGTAAATTTTGAACCCCACCTTAACTTTTCTATGTATTGTTTGTTCAATTTTTATTTTCAAGGAACTCTCTTTCTGTACATTCAAACAGAATCCACGCATTTGTGTTCTTGCCTATTGTCAATCAGTTGTTTTGCGGAAGTGAAACTCATGCTGGCAAATCCTAATGAATATAAAGGTAATTGTGTGGGTTGCTGGGCTGTGTGCACGTGTATATATACCAAAGAAGGGAAGAGTTGTATTTCGTGCAAGATAATTAATATAATAATTATCTTGCACGAAATACAACTCTTCCCTTCTTTGGTATAAAGGTATTTGACCAGAAATTATCCAATTTCTGGTCTTTGCATGGGAAGGATTGTTGGAACTTATTTTTTGCCAAATTCATATCTTCATATGAACTTTTGCGTCTTAAGATTTATTTTTTGAACTTGTGATATATTTTTTTTTTCATTTTGCACAACAAAAAGATCAATAACTGTTCTTGTCAGAAGAGTTGTGAATTGTATTTTTATTTTTTACCTTAATTCTATAGCAAATTTACTGAGAAATATGTATGTTTTCTGTTTTATTTATAATAAATGAAAGAAAGAACAACACATTTTGTTTAAGTAGATTACCATTTAATTCTCCCATCAATTCAAGAAGTTGATGTGATTTTGTTGCTACAGTATTTTCCTAATCTGAAAAGAAGAATGAATACTTCTATGAGACTGATGACACTCACCCCCATTAACAATGATAGAAAGCCTCCAAAATTACCTGAAACATACGAAAAACATTTTAAAAATTTCATCTTTCAAACAAACTCAAATAGAATCATTCTTACTGATAACTTCAAACCAGGTCTGTGTAACGTCTATTTTATAAGCATTTCCAAATGCAGAATTGAAAAAGATATTCACGTGAGTTGTATTGCTGCTGAAAAAATGTATTTGATGTATTAAACATCAGGAAAAATAGTATAATTCAACTTCAAGATATACATAATATATCTCTAATCTTTGGTAGTCCATACTGCTCAAAGTGGAGTTGAAATTTTCAAAGGAAGGAAGGAATGCTCGACAAATTTTAATGGTGTTACATAATCAGAAGGGACATGTTTCTGTCTTATAATTCTTTGAGCATTCCTTCCTTTGATAATAATAATATCTTTGATAAACATGCTAGTTTCTAGTTTTATATGAGATGAATACAAAAGAAAAGAAATTTATATGCCGGCGTCAAACAGTGAAATCCGCCAATTGTCGGCAAACAACGTAACAGTGTAACTTCCATTTATTATTCAACGAATACCTGCTGAAAAGCTCCCTCGAATCACAAAAATAAACAGTTTTCTTTGCTCAAATCACTATAAAAAATCGAAATAATACACACAAGCAAATGAATGTACTTTCATATAGTTCCACAACTGGCCACTTTGGCGCTGCGATCTTAAATTCAATCGGCTATAGCTAGTGGTAGAAAAACAAGAGTGTTCCGGAAACAGTGATTCAAAGAATGATATAATATATGGAGACATTTTTCCAAGAGTAACCGTATATTCACCTTTCATTATGAAGTGAAGTCGAAATGACTGATGGTTGATAAGCAATACTATTACAATCTGGTAGGCATTCTGGACAATTTATAGAATCATGCTTTTCTTGACGTAGAATATCACTCTCAACACCGTTCGGATCATTTGGATAATATCGTGACCATTTTGCTATAAAAAACAAAACTCTATTAAACTGTACGAATTTGAAATTGTGTTCCTTCTTAGACGAAAGCGTTGCGAAAGCTACTTCAGTGTCATAATTTTATTTGAAGTAGTAATAAGTAAAATAAAAAGTAAGAACTAAAATTTTACCTTTGTACTTGTGGAGACAAGGTATATCAATTAATGTACAAAGCGGTAACCTGTCAGTGCCATCGTCTTCTTCTAGAACAGGTACAGTGAAAGGTACACAGTTACACAAAGACTGCATACTTCTTATTTTGCATTCTACCAAACAATCGCTATATCTGTAGGGACCAAATATAGTTTTGCGCTCCGATTGAAATTTGCACCGTCTCTAAAACGGAAAGGATCCAATATTTCATTCACTCAATATTTTTTTGATTTCAATCACATAATTAATCCACGAAACAACCAAAACTATAAAAACGAAAACGTATTGACAAAAATGCCTAAAATACACCCAATAACCAAAATTGAAGATGCCATCAAAGATATGTATGTAGCTGTATCATACACTCAGTTCCAAAAAAAGTGACGCACTTGATATTTGACCTATCTTCTTGAAAAAAAAAATAGTAGGCCGATTTTTTTTTATTCGTTGGTAGGTAATGCATTTGTCTTTAAAAAAAAAATAAAGAGGTGAAAATTTTTTCAAAGCCTCCTTGATGGTGGTGGAATAACTCGAACCATGATTTATTCTTAATTTTTGACTCACCCTGTGTGTTAATCGAGTGATGGCATAGGAAGTGCTTACACCCTATACGAAAGAGGCTTCTTTTGCGAGAATTTTTTTCAATTCATTGATTCATCTAATTCATAATTTTCCGAATTACAGCTTTTTTTGCTGAATCCTTGCAGATTACCAACCTTCTGAATTAATCGAGAAACAATTTTCTAATGAAATGAACTGATATCAATAATTTTAAGAAACATTTTTATTAAACACAAAATTATAAATTAGGATGACTTCTTAATACCGTGTATCGCCTCCTCTAGCAACTCTAAGAACTTCTAATCTACGAGTCATACTGGAAATCAAGTTGCATTATTATACGATCCCATTCTTCCACTAATGCATCTGCCATTTCTGCGAGACTTTCCGGAGACCTCTCGCGAGAACGTACCCTTCTCCATAATTCATCCCCCAAATGTTCTATAGGATTCACATCGGGGCTTCTCGCAGGCCATTGTAATGTGGTAATACCAGTAGCTTCTAAGAAGTTTCGCACTATTGCTGCGGTGTGTGGCCGGGCATTATCCTGCATCAATATAAAATGATTGCCCACCAACTCTGCATAAGGTAAGACATACTGGCTCTAAAATGTCAATGTAAATTTGGGCATTCATCGACTGCCTTTCCATTCATTGAAATCCCCCCCCCCCCCCACACCATAACGGACCCACCATTAAAACTTTCCCATTCTGTTATTAAATTTTGATTAAACCGTTCACCACTTCTTCTCCACACTCTTTTTCTCCCATCCACCATGTTGAGGCAAAACCTTGAATCATCCGTAAACAAGACATTCGACCATTCAGGAATATTCCACTGTCCATAATTTTCAATAAAATTTCTTCTAGCAGCACGATGTTCGGGCAATAATGTAGGACCTTTTGCAGGTCTCCTAGCTTTTAAATTAACTTCTTTCAGACGTCTACATACCGTCTGCTTACTTACTGCAACATAACGAATTTGGCAAAGATCTTGCTGAACATTTAAAATATGTAGTTGTATTAATGATTTAGATGAAAATAAAGACCCATTATTATTATTATTATTATTATTCACCGCAGTATTTGATCAATTCCGTAAAATCCGCAATCTCAAGAAGCGATTATCTGTTGGAGAAGTTTTTCGGGGGCGACCAGAACCGACCCTCCGAGCGGTGCTTCCTGTTTGTTCGTACTTGCGGATTGCTCTACGAGCAGTTGCTTCATGAACTCCCACTGCACGAGCGGCGTCACGTTTACTACGCCCATCGTTTACTAACGCAACCAATCTTGCTACTTGTTCAGGATTTATTTGAGACATTTTATGTAATTTCAGTCAATGAAACAAGACACTTAATTAATGACACAACGACAAATGGTCAAATATGGAGGCATACAACAAATTAGTTGCTATGGCAACGGCATTTGTTTTTTAAAAGACAATGTCATCCTACCAGAGTACAACCCAATCAATTTCGAGTACTCTGATCCTTCAATAAATTGAATTTGTGGGATAAGCGTAAGGTATCAGCAAAAAAGCTGTAATTCGGAAAATTTCAGATGAATCAATGGATAAAAAGACCAAATTCTCGCAAAAGGAGCATCTTTCGTAGAGGATGCGAGCACTTTGTATACCATTACCCAACACACAGGGTGAGTCAAAAATTTAGAATAAATCATGGTTCGAGTTATTCCACCACCATCAAGGAGGCTTTGAAAAAAATTTCACCTCTTTATTTTTTTTTTAAGACAAATGCATTACCTACCAACAAATAAAAAAAATAAAAATCGGCCTACTATTTTTTTTAAGAAGATAGGTCAAATATCAAGTGCGTCACTTTTTTTGGAACTGAGTGTATTATAGTCCAACTGTCCAAGGAGATGTAAACAGGTTGAATACCAAGCGGCTGGTATGTTTTCACACGGTTAGTCGATCACATAACTTGAGTTGTGGGTTAGGGCTATATTGTTGGCATTATCTAGAAAAAAAAATAAAAATGCATCAATTTCAAATCTTAAAAACTTGAATAGAATAACATATCTCAAATTTTCAGCATATTCAATGCATATTTAGGATCTCAATAAATGAATTGAAGTCATTCGATGAAATCTTCAATCTTCACCCAAAAACCTAATCAACTGGACAACATTGATGAACTTCAACTTTTAAACATCTCAAATACATCAAGGCAAATAACACAACTTTTGATATCTCATAACTTCCATATCTTTCCTATCATTCAAAAAATGAAATTAACAGTACACTGTTTTGTAATGCTATAATCAAACCAATATTTGTTCTAAGTATAAGCTGACTATTCTGCTAAATAAACTTGATACATTCTGAATTGATTCAATTGAGCTCTACTAATTATTTCGGGGCATCACACAACTCTGTCACCTCAGGGTTTGCTGAACTTGCAGAAATCATAGAACCCTTGAAAATGGGCCCTTTTGGTTATCTTTTTGACATTTTAATAGAAGTTTTTACCATGCAAACATGATTTGAAGAGAAAGAATCTGGATCTGGGAAAGAGAGGGGAAAACGTTCCAAAATTTATAGAATTATTAGACTAGAATTAATACAATCAAACTCGAAAAACAGATTCATGATTCCACTTGAAGAGCTTTCAATCACCGCTCGGTATAGCGTACGCTTTCTCCAACGCGAATAAGAAATAGTTTATTGTTTAACGGGCACGGAATGATAGTGATTTCCTACGAGAATGAAGTTTGCAGCGTGAGCCATAGGCGAGTAGGAAATTACCATTCCGTGCAAGTTATACAGTATAACTTTTCTACGGCTATAATAGATGACAGCGACATTTTCGATTTCTGCGTCTTGTAGCCATCTGATTTTCTGTCAAGTAATGCTCATCTATTAGACAGAGCTGTCATTGCTTCACATTTGACATTCTATGGGCGATCAGTTTTTTTTATGAAATAATAACACAATGGAGTCATTGTGATATCAGATACGGAAATAAAATTGATGACATACATACAAAGTACCTCATTGATGTATCGAACAAAGTGAAACAAGTGAGGTACGTAGTTTTTGAAAGGTATCAGATTAGTATAGATGTAGTTTTCATCAGGTATTAGATTAGTATAGGGGTCAGATAATTTATACGGCGCTATAAAAGCAGATGATATTTTATCATTGCTCATGTAAGATGGAAGTAGAGGCCATGGCACCATATCATGAGCATATTTTTATATTGAAACTATCATTGGGCACCAAAGATGTGTATACGACGCTATGAAAGTTCAGAGAAGTGAAGATTTCTCACACAAACTACGTACTTAGCCCACTCGACTGTCTTGGTTTTTCCACACAAACTACGTACCTAGCTCACTCGACTGCCAATAGGGACTGAAAAAACAAAAACAAAAGAAAGTTAAAACTTTGCCAACATATTTCTTCTTTGTGGGAAATCAAGACAGTCGAGTGAGCTAGGTACGTAGTTTATGGGCAAAAAATTAAGACAGTCGAGTGAGCTAGGTACCTAGTTTATTGGCGAAAAATAAAGACAGTCGAGTGAGCTAGGTAAGTAGTTTATGGGAAAATAATCAAGACAGTCGAGTGTGCTTTTTTTACTTTCTTTTGTTCTTTGTTTCTTTTTCTATTGGCAAGTGATTATCTAGGAACTTGTAAATTTTTTAGTTTTTTCATCGTATCTCCCGAACTATTGAATTCAGAGAAAAATGTTATAAGGATTTTTTGTAGATTCTATCAAAAGGAATAATTTTGGTTCAATAACATTTTCAGATATTTCCAGTTGTTTTCGAGATATTTGGAATCATCTGAGAATAAAATTTTCAACACTTTTGTTCCATCTTCCAATCAACAGAAGGAAAAAATATTTCATGGTTCCGTGGAAGTCGATGATCTTCATCTATCGATAATTTTTTGTTTTTCAATATATCTTCATGGTACCCTATGGGTCGTTCAAATTTTTTTTTCACATTTTTTACTTTATTTCCTGTACTATTGGGTTTACAGAAAAAAAATTGGGTAATAATTTGTAGGAAATGTTCCAGTGGATAACTTTGCACTTCTGATAATTTTCGATTTTTCCATTTGTTTTCGATATATATTGAATTGAAAGGATTTCAAATTTTGATTTTCATTTGTTTTTCCATTTTCCGATGGATGCACGAAAAAATGGTGAAATAATGATTTTTTGCGTCATCAAAAAGGCATACGGTGCATTTTTCAAATTTGGATTTAGTCTATTGGTTCAGGAGATATGTCGTTTTAAAGCGAACCGTGTGTTTCGGAAAATCTCCTTGAAAAACCCACTTGGAATTTCCCGACCCTGCTCAATTTCAATAGGCTTCGTCTCTCCCTGATAGAGTTTTTTTTTTCACAAAAAATGAAATCGATCGGACCACTTTTGCGATTTGTAGAGTGGTCACAAGAAACTTCCGGTGAAAAATCGAAAAAACCCGGAAAAACCACCTTAGAGTTTTCCGATTTCCTTCATATTTCAATGACATAATACTGTTTTGAGTACAATAAGATGGCAAAATTTCAAGTCGATATGTCAAAGGGTTCCGGAGATATATCGATTTATGATTACCACAGAGTACAGACAGACACAAAAACCAAAGTTGCTCAAAATTCGATGGGGATCATTTTCTCCACAGTAACTATACCTCTATCTCGCTTAGTTTCCGAGATAGCATTTTTGGCAAGGCCGTAGTATACTCCACTATGTATAGCGTCGTATAACAAGAGCAATCTTGTGTTATAGCCGTAGAAAAATTTTAATTTTCTTACCAATTCTATAGGGAGTATTTTCACGGCTTCCGAAGTTTTTGTCATACTGAACTCCATACTTATCAGAGCTTCAGTCCCGGCATTGATGAATGCTTCCGACAGCGAACCACTCATTTTGTCTGGAAAATCGTTGGGATAGAATATCTGCACTGTGAACCCGATGGCTGGGAAAGTACTGAAGAAGTAGTCGTTGACGTTGTTATTGAGAGTTAGTCGAAGGCCCCTCTGTACACCAGCCCCATTTGGTCGCATGGGTTCCTTTGGTGCTGTTTTATTCATTTGAGTAGCACGTCTTGAAAATGATTCGATATTACAGCGTAACTTAACATACGGTACACTCAGACTATGATGGAAATGAGATGTGTAGCAACTGATATTCAGAGACATGTATCTACTATTTCGCGGGTTGTATTACTGTTTTTTCATTAGGGAAGAGAATATTCATAATTTTAATGTTGTTAGATATTACGCAAATATTTGTCCTTCGCTGCTCACTGTGTCCCCAAATGGGGACAGTCTATTCTAAAATGATTTTTATCCCAACTTCCATTGGTATCATTCCAATCTCATATCGTATCAGGATGGTTAGTTATTTCATAGGTCTAATGGTTATTATAATGGGCGAGTGGACTGATGATGAATTAGAAACCTAAATTCATTTTTGCAACACTGCAACGCTTCTTTATATAAATAATGAGTCTATAAGAGTTGTTCGAAGTTGTTGAATTTCAGAGCTCATGTCAAACGAACCTCCATGGCCGCCATTTGTGGATAAGTCGAATAAATGGTATATATTATTTCATTCTGGTGGAGTGTGTATGAACAAAAATGCGAAAATTGCTGACTTTCAAGGTACAGAAAAAAAACATTAATTTCATTGTACAAGGAACATTAATATGATATTATATATAGGGACGCAATCGCAATGGTCACTTATACAATGCATAATATATATATATATATATTAACAATTTATTACTAACTTAATGACTAAAACAATTACATTTGAATTCAGCAGTTGACAAAAACTCATTCTCAAACAAAATTCTTCATGGTTACTATTCCATGAATACTTAATCTATCTGCATTCAGAATATATAGTCTTTCAATATTCTTTTTAGTTTATGTATGTTAGTGTTACCAATATATTTTTTATTTTCATCAGCTAAAAGGTTATATATTCGTGATGACAAGTAAATAGTGGTTTCGTTGCCCTATATTTTTTCTTGAGGTTTCTGTTCTTGCAAGTGATTTGGTTTTTTGTCTAGTTTGATGAGAATGGTCTATTATTTGGATTATATTTTTATTTTTGTATATAAAAACAAGGATGTGAAAATAGAATAATTGCCTGATGTCTAATAGTTTCGTTTCAGCAAAGAGTTTTTCAGTTGGATAAGTACGATTTTTCTCGAAAATAATCTTCAAAAAATATTTTTGTAGAGTTATCATCCGTTTCAAGTAAACATCCAGTGCTCCACCCCAAGCAAAAATTCAGTACTGTAATCGAGATTCCACCAATGCATAATTCAATATTTTCATATGGTATGTATCAAGAATATTAACCAAATATTTGAAACGGTAGAGCATGGTTCTCAAAGTATTCACAACGTTTTGGATGTGCTTGTCCCATCTCAGATGTTGATCAATGGTAATCCCAAGATATCAGATGCATTCTGTATATTTGATATGTATAGGTTCTTTTCCGTAATTTATTGTCAGCTTATCGTACTCAGGCAATTTACTTTTATAAGAAGTAAATGGTAGAAACTCTGTTTTATCAAAATGTATGATAAGTTTCATGTCACTGAGCCAGTGAACTACATTTTGCATGTCTCAACATTTTTTTCAAATCCTCCTAACTTATAATATGAACGATATAACTCTAAATTGCAATTCACTATTATTGCACTGTCCCCATTGAAAGACATGCCTTCTTGTGCCTACAGAGTTAATCTGAATTCAAATATGATATCATCAAAAAATTGCAACAAAATCACAAACGGTACAAATATTTTTATATTAATGGGAGGGTAAATCCGGGGGTTTTGGAGGATGGAAAATTTCTCACATACCTTAGTCTTTTGGATACTTTCCTCATGTAATTGAAGACACAACAAAAACCGTCGTAAGTTATCCTGAAGTTGAATAAATCTTCACAATCGTATATACTTCCGTCCCATCTACATTCTTTCAATATTTCATCACATTTTGGCGCTAGCTATAAATTTCAAGCTATAAATAATTATTGATTCCGCAACTGTATGATTTTCAAGTCTGCAGCAAAACAATGAAGGAATAGACTTGAAAACTTGCCTGAACCATTCTTCTCATAGGACCATCAATGCTGGTATAGTTATCGAAGTCGTCGAAGAAATCTTGAACTAAAGCTAGCCTTTCGGCGTTTTTTAAGTTGAAATCATATAGATTTCCTAGTAATTCGATATCACTAAGAACTTCCGAAACTCTTTTCTTTGTAGTGAATTGGTTCCTGAAAAATATTCATATTCATTCTTGATATAATATAGGACTTGATTATATACACTTAATGGTTTATTATAGCCTTGATTATTTAGTTTGAAGGTTACTTATGGAAAGGCGAGGAGAATAATGGACCCTGGCCTGTATCTTGAAAATCAGAAACAATAATGAGTAAATATCGCAGATTACAATAAAAATCAAATTTTGAAATTTGAAATGGTTAAGATTTGACACATACTTATAATAACAAAGGTCATCCAATGGATGTCCATTTAAGGTCCAAAAAGGGTTCGAATGTTCATATGTGTCAAGAAGTACAAATGCCTATGGAATAACATAACTCAAACTCGCGTTTATTTCAAGATCTTTAATTATGAATTAACTTTGCCAAATTGAAACATCCAGTACATTGTAGTTTCGATCAGGTCAGCGGAGTTCATAGACGTCAGTTCCTTTAAAATTTGCAAAAATCGCTTACCGTGCGGTAATCCCTAGGTAAACAATATCGAAAGCTAACGGCCATTCATATTGCGGAAAATAGCGAATCTAACATCGATTTCGAATGTGTGTGTGTGCTCTCATTTATTATTTTTCAGAGAAATCATCCATCGGTTATTTAATATGGAATATTCAATAGTGATTTACTTTTCTCAATTAACCCAACGCCGAGTGAAATTGTGATTATGAACTTTGTATGAATCAACCATTTAAGCTGTAGAAGTGAATACTATAAATGCAGAGGGCTACAACAGCTTTTCTGGAGACTCTTTTAGGACAAAATTATAGAAGAGAAAATATATTCAAAATATATAGCGGGAGCAGAGTTATATTATATTGTCCAAAAGTTACATAACATGTACGATTGATGTACTTTGTTTGTACAATAGGTGTCCTGTAGTTATCCAATTCATATCCAGGACTTCTACTATTCATGTCCAATAGTTAGACAATTCATATACAGTAGATATGAACAGGATGGACATCCAAACTTATTGTGTAATTGAAAAGTATTGACTAAAAATAAAATATTGACAAACCGAAATTTGCAGTCGAATTTCTAACAGAAATGTTCAATATTTTGAGCTTTTTATCCATTACACATTTACGTCCTTGCTGTGTTGATCAGCTCACCAAAAATGAAACAGACTAAACCTAAAGAAGCAGAATAGCGAGTGAAGCGAAATCAAGTTTTATTCAAAATATAATGCTCTAAACTACCACCGTTAACTTTCAAACAACAATACATTCTGTTTTCAGATTCTGTTCGAAAATTTCACCAGATATATCTGGTGTTATTGAGCGGCATTCTTCGACAATAATTCTCTGATGCAACAACCAAAGTCCAAAGAGGTTAGATGAAGTGATCATGGTGGCTATCAGACAGGACCTCTTCCAACAATACCATGCCGATAACTTTGTCAAATATCAACCAATGCATATGTATTTATATGTATGTTAGTCCAATAAATAAAGGGAAAAAGTTAACATACATTACATGAACTTTGAATCATGAGAAAATATGCATCTTTAACAAAGTTATTGAATAATTTGTCCCCCCGCCGATGTGTAAATACACGGACTGTGCTCTCCGGCATACAACACAAGCTCATTATTCGAGGTGCGCTTCGTGCCGTTTTTCTCGAAACCGGGCAAATTTTCGAGAAAAATGACAAGGACCATTTTTGTAGAAAATTAACTGAACTTCAATTTTTATCTGAACCGAAAATCTCTAACTGCCATATTTTAGGAGATATTGGCTGAAAACCTTTTTTTCTGGTCTTTTGGGGCCATTTTCTCCGCCATCGCACGCGTTTTCCAGTCAAACTTTGTCTCATGTTTAATGAGGTACCAAAAGCTACTTCCAACCGGAAGATGAAAATAGTGCGTAATTAACGTCAACTTTGAATTTTTTTCCTCCTTCATTTATTGGACTATGTATGTATGTATGTCCAAAGACAATTCAATTGATCTCCACTTACAAATATGTTGCAAATTCAGTTGCTCTTTTTCGGCTGATCTTGTTCACACTACAAATAGCAACAGCTGGAAACTTGATTCGATGGACTGGCAAATTTCTTGAATCTAATGTTACAATAGTTGGAGTTTCCATAAAATCTTCCCATAGATAATGTAATAAAACGATGGTCGTTATCAAAATCGTTGTATTGATGATGATCCAGAACATTCTGAAAAATTAACAACAACCAGAATACCATTTCACTGTCTCTAAACAGGTAGTAAATATTTTCTGTATTTTTTTCAATATCCAATACGAAATGATCAATTATTTTATAGCCCGGGAGCCAGCTACATTGTTCAATGTCTTATTTGAAGAAGCTTGGTTCATTTTTTCATCTGTTGTAATAATTAATATACAGGGTGGGGCATTAGTGCGTCGGAGCTCGATTGCTCGAGTTCTATGATAGCTAGAAACCTGATTCAAAAACGAATGTGAATGAGATAACAAGGTCCATAACTAGAAATTATTGCCGCATATACAGGGCGCACCGAAAATAATCTAGAGGGTCGGGATCATTTTTTTAATTGGAATACCAATATATTTGCATATTTTTTGAAGCATCCCTGTGATCTTCATCCACTCCTATGATATCGTTGACTATATCTGTTTCGTATCAAAGTTATGAATTTCTTGCTCGAAATAATGTCATCTGCAGATGTCTACCGAAAATATCACTGTTGTCACAATTATAAACGTTAAGAAAAAATAATCTCAATATCATTTATTGAAATGATGAGTGCATTTCTGAAAATGTTTCAGGCTCTCAAATGATACAGGGTGGCTGAAAATGATTTTTATTCGGAACTTTTCGAAGTGATTTTTCTCGAGTTTTTCAAATGGAACACCCCATATATAATTTGACCATTTGATGTAAAATCGAAACACAAACATATTTATTCGAACATCCATATCCATTCTAATCTGTTATTGAAACATCAAAAGTTCAATCAACAATTTAGTAAACCAATTTTTTATTGAAAGAATCGAGGTCAGAACCAAAGCAGACATGAATAGGTCATAATTATGCTAAATATTTACAAAGTAGAGACGGAAAAAATTTCATTTCTCAATTATTCTGGTTTTGCTTTCAATGTGCCATGTATTTATGGGATACTTGAGAAATGCAAATTTTGTCTCTTTTTACTTTGTGAATAACTAGCATGTGAACTTTTTCTGTTTGCTTCGATTCTGGTATCGATTCTTTCTTTGAAAAAATTGGTTCACTAAATTAATAATTGGACTTGATGTTTTAATGACAGATAAGAATCTGAATCGATCAAAATCGCCAACCTATAATTTTCAAAGTTCAATAATTCGAAAATTATTATGAATATCGATATGGATGTTCAGATAAATATGTTAGTGTTTCGATTTTACATCAAATGGTCAAAAAATATATGGGGTGTTCCATTTGAAAAACTCGTGAAAAATCACTTCGAAAAGTTCCGAATTAAAAAATCATTTTCAGCCACCCTGTATCATTTGAGGGCCTGAAACATTTTCAGAAATGTCACTCATCTTTTCAATAAATGATATTGAGATTATTTTTTCTTAAATTTTATAATTGTGACAACAGTGATATTTTCGGTAGGCATCTGCAGATGACATTATTTCGACAAAACAAATCATAACTTTGATATGAACGAGATATAGTCAACGATATCATAGGAGTGGATAAAGGTCACAGGGATGCTTAAAAAATATGCAAATATACAGGGCATTCCATTTAAAAAAAATGATCCCGACCCTCTAGATAATTTTTGGTGCGCCCTGTATATGCGGCAATAATTTCTAGTTATGGACCTTGTTGTCTCATTCACATTCGTTTTTGAATCAGGTTTCTAGCTATCATAGATGTCGAGCAATCGAGCTCCGACGCACTAATGCCCCACCCTGTATATCTTATCAACAAAAGCCATTCCTGCCACCTCAATCGCGGGACAGCGCTTATCAATGTTAAAAAAAAGAGTAAATGGCCAGCATGAGGTCTGTTCGTTGGTGCTGCTAAACCTGCTAAACTTGTTTTTTTTTCATTGTCATCTCATTTCATCGCAGAATGTGAACAGAGAAAAAATCAAGTCGATCAACATTTTTTTAGCAGTAAAATAGCTCACCTACTGAAATATACGAACGTTATTCTGGGATACCCTGAAAGATGATCTGAGGAACCAAGAACTATATTAATAAACCCACCTTTCTAGACAAGATAATTTTTTCATAGCCAGCCAGGAGAATCCAGGGATTGATGTGTTATCGCAAAAAAATCTCACTGTTTTACCTAGATCTTTGTGAATCATGTTTTGCCCAACCATTTTAATTGTGATATACTTCACCTTTATGATTGATTGTGCTAACTTATGAAGCGACATGCGAGAGGAAATGATCATTAAAGATTCAGTAGTATCATATAGATTAAAGAGAACATGCAACTAATTGCTATTCATACAAAAAATGATACCTACATTGAAAAAACTCAACAACTTCACTGCGTGTGTTCAAAAATCGTTTAAACACATCTATAAATATATAGGGTGATTCAAAATTCGATATACACATTTCAATGGCGTATTGGTGGAATCAAAATAAGATTGTTTCCTTTTTATAAACATGTGTCCTATTTCGACCAATAAAATAAAAAGGAGCGCCCTCCAACCAACCCATAAATGGATTCACATAATTTTTGAATAAAGAATGAAATAAGGTGTCTGAAAGGACAATTTTCAGAAGATTTGATCCGTTATTTTAGTCATAATTTCATAATATATTTTTTCTTTACCTAACTAACAGTGGCTGTAGCTTGGAGGGGGTGAATTTTAGGAGAATGTTTATATAAAAAGAAAGTCGTTAATCCCAACAATATGACCTCAAAATATTAACATCAAATTTTGAATCACCCTGTATATTATTGATTCAATATCAGTGAACTATCTGTATAAATGCATGAAACATAATATTATACGACTTTCCTAAATCGTTGCAAAATCTTTTCTTATTCATGAACTGAAACTTCAAAAAGTTCTATTAGGATTTTTTCACAAACGGTTATGTCAAATGTATATAATTTTTTCTTCAAAATTGAAATTGTTTTTCCATTGTACTTACCTCGTGGATGAATATGCTATTTGGCCAAAAGGCTATTCACAATGACCCACACATAACAGAAAAACTAGTATATTATTCAACAAGCATATAATAGCTCATTATATGCGTGTAGAATACTATACGTTATCCACGTTGTATAAAATATTCATAATT
Organism: Phaedon cochleariae; assembly: GCA_918026855.4. NCBI lineage: Eukaryota > Metazoa > Arthropoda > Insecta > Coleoptera > Chrysomelidae > Phaedon > Phaedon cochleariae. The sequence continues at coordinate 7,686,828 of OU896716.1, read as the reverse complement.
CAATCGAGATCCCGACGTGTTCGCCAGTACTTTGAGGCTAACAATCTTAATAATAATGAAATTCCGCGACCGAGAGTCTGTAATCCATTTTTTCTAATGTTTTTTTTTTTGGGCACTTTTGACGTTTGAACTTATTTTGGCCTATAGGACTTGCAAATGTGAAAATGCAGGGTGTTCCATTTGAAAAAACGAAGTTCATAATTTTTTTGATAAAACCCGAAGGTCGTCCATATTGGATTGTGATGAGATCAAATGTGACATATTTCCTTCCCGGTAAGGTCTTATAAATAAAGAAATGATGATTTCAATAATAACTGCCATTTTTAGTTGCTTTCCTGATTATTTCAAATACTTCGGAATATACTGATGAAACACTCGGCATGTGGATTTCATATTTTTATACGCGCTATCGCGATAATTTCTTTCACGTCTTTCGTATCCGAGCTGGTCCGCCGAAATTATAAAAAAGTGGCTCACTTGGTAAAAACGTATCGATATTGATTTGGGTATAGGATACAGTAAATGAGTGAGAATTAGATGGTAAACGAATGGATGAATAGTGTATAGTATTTGAAGCGTTCTGAACGGATTTTTCACTATTTTCATTCCTACACGACGATTTCCTTTGGGTCTCCGGAATTTGGGTTGGAATCGTCGAGTTTTCCTCAGCTTGGAGGATAAGTTTTGTTGCATTGTATGGAGCGTCTCTTAGTGCATAGGGATTCGTACTAGAGGTGAGTTTCTTTAAATAACACTTTAGCTACTTTACTGTTTCACGACTATACGGTGTTGACGTTTTTCAATACTCTTTTAGGCGCTTTGGGTCGATTTTTTCTTCACCTAAACAAATTTATTCGGCAACTAAAGTTTGTGGCAATCTATAGACACTTCCCAATCTACGTTCTTAGTACGGGGTGATTCTCTCGTGAGGTGGTGATTGACAGTTCATCGGCCGACATCCGAGGACTTAGTTGCAGTACCAATCCTGATGCTTCAACGCCAGCTTCGCAGATAGGAAACGAGAGACTGATAAGTACCACATAGTGGATGATTTTTCTATAGTCAGAGTGTTGGTTCGCAGTAGGAAATAAGAAATAATCAGAAGTATTGTTCCCCACATTTCGGCCTATCCGATAACTGTAATTATTTAGGTTATATGTTTCTAGTTGTTGTTCGAGGACAATGTTTCGTTTTTTTGGGTAACCTTGTCCTCGGATATTCTCTCGAGAGCCCTTTCGTTATTTGTATATTTATTTTTTTATTGTGATACTCCCCTGAGACTTTCAGAATATATAATGATGTTTATGCTCAAGTATTAGTTCCTTTATTCCTATAGTAATTGAGGCTAACAAGTAAGCACCTGGAGATTTAGTGATTTCAGTTACATCAGGGTGTATGTGTAAGGAAAATCACTTGGCGCCCTTATCAAAGTAATTTTTTTGTCAGCAAATAACCCACCCCCGACTCCACTGAGGCTTAGGTCGGAGCATACCCCTTTTTCTAGTCCACCGCTTACTTTAGTAGCTAAATTGTACGTAACACAAATTTGAAATGGCTGCCTATATAACCGTACAAAATTTCAGAAAAATCCGTAATGAGTGAGGAACCATTTACAAACAAATTGAAAACCTTTTCAGGTGAATGAGAAAAACATAATGTACACCTAATTAATTATGGATCTTTTATTTATTTTTTAGATGGTTTTCAAGTGAGTTTTCATATGATTCTTGAGGTGGTGACTCCTCTGGAATTTCTTTCCACAAAGGACACACAAGTAGGGTTTTTCTCCAGAATGAATTTCTTCATGTTGTTTCAAGTTCTTCGGATCCGAGAAAGATTTCAGGCATACAATGCATTTGAAAGGCCTTTCACCTGCAACACAATGGAACACTCAATTCTATCCAAATAAATTGAAACATAATGGAAGGTTCATACAGAGAAGTGCACAAAAAACTGGCCGGTGCTGTAAATTATGAATCATTCGAGATCGGATTTTGAAGATTGATAGGTAGCAAGAATACCAAATTGCTTATCTAATACCAAACAATTTTTGTTCAGGGTGTATATACTGTGCTTCAGGTTTCACCGGGAACGAACACCACTTTTGATTTGCAAATGGGACACCCTGTATTTTATTACATGATTTAATTTCTGCTTGGCGCCGCAAGTAAAAATTTCAGGAAAAGGCATTGCATCCAATTGAAATTGCAATCCTTTAATTTTCAATACAAGTGCATGTGGTGTGAAAATACTACGAAAAAATATAAAGTAGGTTGAGTATAGGTCAGTTGAAAGGTAAAACAAAAAAATTTTAAAAATGTATTTTTTTTATCAACACGAAACACCGAATTGTTCCATGGGGAAGGGGACTAATTCAAGGCGCGGGGGTGACAGAGAGGAAAAAAGTGCCGCAGGCGAAATTTTTTTTCAAGGTCAAATGCCATTAAATTGATGATCACGTTTGTCAGGTGAAAAAAATGATTTCAAATTGAGTTTGTTTCATTCACTTGGAAATTAAAATTTTCCTAAAGGCAACAAAAATCGAATTATAAATGTCACTTCGACCAGAAAAAGTGTTTGAGTGTAAGTCAATTTAATGCATATGTAAATCACATTATTGTTGATGGTTTTTTCAATTTCCTCACTCTTCAAAATCTCCAAATCGCGACATTACCACACATTAGATACGTTTCTGCTTCTAAAAATGCAAGTTTGAGAGAATATTTCATAAAAACATAAGTCTCCGTTTTGTCTCTGGAGAAGTTAAGGCAAACTTTGTACGCTTTCATAATGACATAAATTGAATTGTCAAAATGAAAAACACCGATGCAGTTTGGGCAAATTTCAATTTTTACGAAGAAATAGATAAGACACTAGTTACACGTTAAATGAAATAATTGGGCAATTAATTTTGTGAATCTTTATGTTAATTTTGAATCTTGATTAACCGCGCCTGCGAAACAACTACATGAAAACAAAAATATCACAAAACGAAGAACACATTGTTGAAAGATCCAAGTCGATTTCCTTCGAGATCATCCTAGCTGGTATTTAACATCTCTGTTTTTTGAGTTCAAACTGAAAAGTAGTGGTTTGCACACGATGAGACTCTCGAATACGGGTTTCTCGCAGTATTGCCGCAGACATATGTTTTTTCCAGCGAGCTATGCTGTCAAATCTTGACTCAGAGAGCGAGATTTTGTTGTTTATGAAATAAATGAATGGATTACCCTATATTATCCCACAACACATTACTATGTAGGTACATAAATAAATATGAAACTGATTATTTTATTTTGTTTCACGTTTTTTAAATATTTTTGAAAGTTGTTCCATATATCAAAGCATGATGTCTCAACTGATCGAATACTTACAAGAGTTGATTCCTTGTTGGGTAAACAAAGAGAATAATGCAACCGATCCGGTCGACTGTTCAGTTTGTAGAATGATGGAAATAAGTAACTGATGCGTTTTTGTTTTTGAAATTCTTCCCGAACTCTCGAGAATCAGTGATCTTCTAATAGATGGCGACATTGCCCATGGTGGTCGGTTAGGGATTATTATGACGAATTCAAAGATACCGGGTTTGATAGGATTATTTAAAACGATTACGAAGATATTCGCGTTCTGAGTTTCCATATGCTTTATGAGTGTGACAGAGAAAGAAGTGAAGTCACACCCACTGAGCTTAATATTGAAACTTCGAACGCAAATATCTTCGTAATCGTTTGAAATATCCCTATCAAACCTGGTATCGTTGAATTCGTCGAAATAATCCCTCACCGATTATGGAATAAAATACAGGGTGTCCCGTTCAAAGTTCAAACGTTGGGGGTCGTTTGCGGTGAAACCGGAAGTGAAAAAACAAAAATTGTTTTCAACTACGAAATAGCCACAATACTCAAAGTGGAATGAAAGGTTGAATAATCACAAAAAGCTCAAAGTAATTTCCACAAATATTCATGAAGGAAACAACAATAGGAGATAACGGGAGAAAAAACAACTACTTTCCTGGCTAATGCCAAGCAGAACATTGAATTACATCCTCCCGAAATCTATGCATCAATACGTATTAACGCATACTAATGCAAGTGTTTCTTTCCCTGATGCCGATTGATTTCGATCTAGCCAGGTTAAAGCTACGACACCTACATACCGGTTTCAAGCTTTTCGGCTCTCATCAGTGCAGAATAGTCTTCAGCCAGAAGTCCGAAAGGCTTGAAATCGGTATGTAGGTGTCGTAGCCTACACAAGAGTTACTATTTCACGCTTCACTTATTGCTGTGTGGCGAAAGTGAGTGATTAGATATACTTAGCATCATCATGATTTGGATTAGGGTGTGATCCCTTCTTAACACTAGGTATGGACTTTGATTCACGTCAATATCTTTTCAAGAGAAGATGCAAGTGTTTTGAAAAAGTATAAATTTTTTAATTTTGCAGATTGCAGAACCTATACATGAACTTATCGATTAACAACTCGAAAAAACATCTAAATATCGATATAACTTATTTCCACCCCATTTTTTAGCACTCATCAGCAAAGAGACACTTCATAATTACTGAAAACAATTAAAAATGAGACCTCCTAGGAATAGGCAATAACCAGTATGCCGTCGTATGCTCTCCTGGAACTTGAATTACAGCATTCAACCACCGTGGCATCGAGTTGATCAAATTTCTCAAGCAGTTTTGAGGAATTGCCTCCAAGTATTTTTGAGCTCTCGTAGGGTGTCTAACAAGGCAGGATAATGATATCAAAATCACATACTTTCTAAAACAGTTGTATCTTCTCTTGAAAATAAGATATTGACGAGAATCAAAAACCATTGTGTTCAGAAAGGACGAAAAGGGATCGAGGATCGACCAGGTTCGATGATTTTTGAAACCAACAAAAATTATAGCAGATTTCAAAATCTCTTCAGTGACAGAAAGTAAAACCAAATTTGAAGATGATCTAAGAGCATATTTCTTAAATGACGCATTTTATTGTATGGATGAATTTTTAGCTATGTGAATAATTTTAGAACTGCCGTGAATTGTGTCAATTGTGTATACCTACCTGTATATTGACTAATAATACACATTTTAATGAATAAATGTTGTACTACCTACTTATTTTGACTGTATGTATTTTTTATCTGACTAGTCCTATGATCTTTTTGTATATTTCATATCCCCATGATCTGTACAAAAATTTCCAGTGATTAATAAAGTATTTGTATATGTATGAAATCGGCGTTATGAGATTCGTGTACATTAATCAGAATTGTTGCTACAAAGGCAATGGACTAGATAGTTTGGAAAGCGATTTAAAAAAATCATATGATTTCATTTGATAATACTTACCAGTATGTTTTCTCATATGAATATTGAGATAGTAAGAAGTGGAAAATGATTTGGAACAGCCACTACACTGGTTTGATTTGATGGAAGAATGTGACTTGATGTGTTTTTTGAGTACTGTGGATTGTCGAAAACATTTTCCACATGATTTGCAGCTATATGGTTTCTCTCCTGTATGGAATCTCATGTGTACAGTTAGTTTACAACTTGAAACAAACCTGAAATAAAAATATATTGTATGAGACAAAGTGAGACATAGTAGAGAAAACACATGTTTATAGACGGACGCATCAATAGTTCACATTTTTATTTTACAGAGATGCATATTCATTATTTGTTTAAGAGTCAGGTTTCACTAGGTTAAGAATCCAGATATGAAGTGAATTATATATTTTATCAGATGAGTATAATTTTCAGTTATGTTGATATCAATTCAGTTCAATTACTTGCTCTGAAAATTCTCAATCAATTTATAGTTAGTTACCTTCTTCCACAAATAGTACAACAATGAGGCTTTTCGCCACTGTGCCTCCTCATATGAACTGTCAAAACAGAAGACTGTTTGAAAGATTTTCCACATGTTGAACAGAGGTAATGCATTTGTTCCATCTTTCGCCTTTCTGGCTTCATTACTTTGTACTCCTCGTGTTTTCTCATGTGTTTTGCTAAGGATCCAGACTGAGTAAAGGACTTTGGGCATGCTGGGCAAGAGTAGGGTCGAGCTCCTGTGTGAACTGACATATGGCGTTTAACGTCAGTCGCCCTGAAAAAGAGAACTCACCATATTATTATTAGTTGTTGATGAAGATCTGAATAATACTAGGAGAGATATGCGGTGACCAAAACCATGTTTCATAGCAGCCCGGCTAAAACCCTGTGAAATCGATAGATTAGATGGCCCTAGAGCCGACTGGTGAGTATAGTAACTCTCAGAAGTGTAGTATCTTCGTGGGGGGTCATTTCTGATGTGTAGAAAAAATTAATGGTCGATTGTCTCACAATAACAGCCCGTCTGATATTGAAAATGTACAGGGTATCCCACATAACATGGGCCAGCCTATTATCTAGTGAACTGAGAAGTTCAGGAGATACGAACAAAATTGGGAATCTGATATGATTCCTCTTTTTCAGATAATGTCAACTATACCCGATTATCCATATACAAATTCAATCCTCAATTCCTTTTCAATCTATTCTAGTGGTCCATGTTATGTGGAATATTTCATGATATCCCAATAGTTTGCTGGAAATTCCACTCTGGATTCATCAGGAAAACAACCTCCAAACATAACGCCAATTGACATCAGTCATATGCCCGAGATCACCTTTCGCCAACATACTATAAGGAAGATTTCATTGGGTCTCAACACCAACAAATCTTGTGGCTTCGACGAATCCCACCGATTGTTCTCAAGAAATGTGCTCCCGAACTAACACCTGTTCTCTGCGAGTTGTTCAACTACTCTTACATATTGGAGATATTCCCGTCCAAGTGGAAAATTGCAATTAAGAGTACAACCAGTTCCTGAAAAAGGCGAAAAGACCCTACCTAGCTACTACAGATCGATCGCACTGCTATCTATTATTTCAAAGATCATGGAGAAAGCTATCAACATCGAGCTCATGAAATACCTGGAACATTCAGGTATTATCAACGTTATGCAATATGGCTTTCGTCATCAGAGATCAACTGGTGACCTACTCGCTTACATCTCACATATATGGCAGCAATCTATTGAAAAATATAGTGAAACTTTATGGCTTGCCTCCCCAGCTATGTTCTCTGCTAGTTAGTTTTCTCTCAAACAGGTATCTCCATGTAGTGGTCGACGGAGTTTCATCTGACTCTATTATCATAAATGATGGCGTTCCGCAAGGATCAATTCTAGCTTCAACACTATTTCTACTCCATATCAAAGATTTGTTGGAAGCAACTTCATGTCCAGTACACAGCTTCGCGGATAATAGTACCCTCCATACCGCCTTCTCTTCCAGGGCTCCAATACCAGCCAGGCAAATCATAAACGAACGAGGAAGAAATGTTGACAACATAAATATGGATTTGGCAACAATTCTCGAGATCCAATAACTTGGTAGATTCCAATGAAAACAAAACACAAGCATACCTTTTCTCTAGAAAAGGCGATCTCACTGTGCCCAACATACGCTTGTCAGGAGTAACCATACCTTTGAAGACATCCATTTCGATGCTTGGTATCACTATCAGCAATAACCATTCTTGGGAAAATCACGTGAGATCAATTGCAAAAAGTGCATCCCAAAAACTTGGTTTTCTGTTTCGGACCAGGAGCTATTTCACTTCCAGTCAGCTGTCTGTAAGGCACAGATCCGACCTGTCCTGGAATACTGTTCCCATATTTGGAGTGTGGCATCCAACCATACCCTTAAACTGTTGGATTCTGTCCAAAAAAGGGCAATTCGTCTCGTGGGTGATGCCTCACTCACAAACTCATTCACTTCTCTGGAACACCGTAGAAAAGTTGGCGATCTAGCTCTATTTTATAGATATTTTCATGGACGATGCTCTTCTGAAATATCAACAATTTTACCTCCCTTGGCAGTCCCCGCGAGATTAACCCATCGAGTTGAGGCTTCGCACCCCTTCGTGGTCACTTTGGAGACCTGCAGAACATCTCCTTCCAAAGACTCGTTCATCCAACGAACAGCGAGGCTCTGGAACACATTGCCAAGGGAGGTGTTCCCCGAAGCATATAACCTCCAGAAATTTAAGAACACCAATTCCTACCTTATTTCCCTTATTGGTTCTCACGAACATTACAGGATATCCCTTTTCATGGGAACCAGAACATGAAAAAAAAAAGGTGCCGTTCAATAAACTACAATGGTTTTACATGCCTTATTTGGGACATATATCATTTTGTTATCACGTGACGGTCGAAATTTGCAGACGGCTCGCTTGGACTATGAACATTGGCCTACTAGGTTTCCGTTTAGATCGACAATGACACAATAATAATTGACTATCACATGAAATCAAAATATATTAACTACACGAACCATCGCAACTTTTTTCTGTGCTTCCTCGCATGTGCAATTCGGACATATATCCCAAGTAGGTAAACCTATAATCATAATAATATCATATAATATAGGAATTTTCATGTGATTTCCTCACTTATGGAGTATATAACTGAGATATCCTTATTATTCTACATTTTTCTGCGGAATTTTGTTGATATTATGAATAATTAATATTACTTTCCAGATGGAAGATCTAGAATTTATTGAAAATTCGAGAATATAGTATGGAAAAAATAATTTGTAAGGCGTTGCCCGAAGTGTTTCCTATGTGCAACATTGGCCATGAATGAACTCTTGATCTGTAGGTAGCTCTGGATCTCTGGATGCCACTAATTTTCTATTCCTATTTTTTGTTTGATCAACATCACAACATAGCTATGCTGATTATATGTAATAGGTAGCATATATGATTGATGGAAGTAAGATATGGTGTAATTACTGATGCGCTTCTGTTTCAGAAATATTACTCGACCTCTCGAGAACAGCGAGAGCAATGGTTCCGTCGATCTTCTAATTTAGGCGACATTGCACAATAATGACATCAGTTTTGGAATTGTCGCAGACTTTTCGAATTAAATAATCCCACTGTTAGATATGTTCCGCGTACCTGAAATGCCATCTGCCATTTTATTTCCACTCGTCACAGCAGAAATAGCACCATCACCATCTAGCGGGGAAATGTAGAATCAACGTCTCGCTCGTTGTGACGTAGATAAATCATAGTAGGCGGTCGAGTGATTTTTCTGAAATTTTCAATACTTAATGGCCGAATACGCGCACCATATCTTACTTCCATCATTCATATATTATTATGCAACGGGCAAGTGAGCTGATAATGAATTGGCATTCAATTACTGCACTGTGTCCTTATAGAGACCTAAAGATAATTTTTGTAACACTTCTCATGCATTTTTAGGTGAATAATGAGTCTATGCGTTGTTCAAAATCGTTGAATTTCAGAGATCATACCGTCGTGGCCGGCATTTGGCTTTACGTCGAATAAATATGGTGAAGTCAATTTTTATGCTGTTTCCTTTATGGTCAGATAACCTTCCATTTCCACTCATGAAGCAAGGTTGTCAAGTCATCAATTATAATCAAGTTATGAAAAAGCTGTTAGAGTCCTATAAAACATAATAGGAAGAAGCCATGATATTATTATAGTTCATTCTTGACTTTTTCCAGCAACCAGCATATGTCCAAATATTTCTTATACTCCATAACAAAATATTATGTTAATGTTAGAGACTTGGCAACATTGTGCTGAATGCTGAGAATTGACAAGACACCGACCACAATTCGTGCACCATGTTGTTCTGTTTACCAGTACAAATAATTATTATTTACACAAATGTATTATAAGAAATAAGCCACAAAATAACACATGCATGAGGATACAGGAGACAAATGATTTTTTATTGCAGATTGGGAATATTACCAATAAATAATTGAGAATTTATGAATCATTGAATGAGTAATTTTTCTGAAGTTCCCAGGCACATTTCAACATATGGCAACTATACTATATGGTCTGCCCCTACTTAGGAAATTCTGTCAGTTTTTACTCACAGCATCTCACAGTAAATATTTAGCCGCCCTTTGAAAATTACCATTGCATTATTGATGATTTTAATAATTTTAGTACCTTGATGAAATCCACTGAATGATTCTAAGAAAGTAATAAATTAAATGGTATTTGAGTGATGATTCTATCTAAGAAATAAAAAAAAGTCTTTGCCAGCATTTAGTAAAAATTATAACACATATCAACACAATATAACATACAACTCTTGCTACAAATATCATACCTAGAGAATTGTTTCCCACATTGAGTGCAAGCAAGGTTTTTAATATAAGTGTCATGTGACTTTCCATGGATCTGTAAACTATATTGGGTTTGGAAAACCTCACCACAACTTTCACAAATCCAATCTGATGAGTGTGAATCCACAAAGAGTCTATCACTATCATCATCAGTGTCTTCATCACAGTCATTGCCAAGGCAATTGTCTTCACTATAATGGTTCTCTTGGAATTCATTTATTCCAGAGTTAATTTCTTGTACACTGATATTTTCACATTCAGGCATTGCATTTTTTGAATTTGTATATTGTGGTGCTTTTGTGTTCTCATTTTCAACATTTGTTTTGGAATTAGGGTCCTGGTCCAATTGTTCTTCATTAGTATCTTCTAAATGGAAGTTTTCTTTGGTTCTGTACTCAAGGATTATATTTTTCTTGAAGATCTGTTCTAATCTTCCCTGAGTGATGTAGCATTTTTGAAAAAACAAGAAGGATTCCATCAATTTGGTCAGACAGTTATGGCATATTCCTAATGGATAAATATCAGTTTTTGAAACCTAAAAACCAATGCAACCAATGGTGAAAACTACTGAAAACACACCCCTTAACTTTGGACAGGGGCAGCATGAAAACATTGTGATAACATAAAAGTTGATAAGATTGTGGATAAGATTTGATTTCATCCTGAATATAGAGTAAGGATTAACCTTTATTGAAGTACATTTCAGCAGAATGGAATCTAAACTTTCCTTTTCCGATCCAATATTTATGGAATCAAATAATGATATAACATCAGTTGTTGGCACCATACACGTTCTACAACAGTTACTGTTTTGTCTGTTTCCACTAAATACAGTCAGTTTATGTTCCATAATTCGTATATAATATCTTGAAATTCTTTAAAGGAAAGGCAATATCAATTTCACCTTTTAACAATAAATAAATAAACATTGACCGCCACTGGACCGGCTTCCTGAGTCCACTCCTGAGTTCCTGTCAGTGTCACTTGTTCACAGCTGTGTAAATTAATCATCTGATCATCCCATTCGCTAAAACTCTCATGTATTCGAAATTGAAGAGATATAACCCAGATAGTTATGGAAACAATAAAAAGAAGAAGATGAGTTAACAACACCAGCAAAAGTTGAAGTTCACTAAGTTCAGTTAAGTTAACCTATAAATTTGAAAATTCAGTTTCTTTGAAAGTTTTATAATTACAAATACTTTTCATTGATGTCTACTCAGAAAATATGTATGTAATATTCAGAGCATTATACTACCTGGTTTCTTCTCCAACCTCTATATCCTCTTTCAGCCTCAGCAGATATTCTCAGTGAATTTTTCGAAGTACTGGTTCACAATATAATTTACCAGAAGAAAATATACCCAGACACAATTTTCACAGCCAAGAAAAAGTATGGTATCCTTGTATATCAGTCCATTCATCCTGATGTAAATGAATACATAAATCAGTGCATGAAAGCTGTTAATTTTCATGCAAGGAAGAAACAGTTGAAGAGGCTATTCCTTTGTTTTCATTCTGATCAAGCTATCTTTGAAAAATATGTGTTTGAAGTGCTTCACTTGAGTGATTTTGTGGAAGAAGGGTGAGTTCCTGAAGAAAATAAAACAATTCTGAATGAGTAAAAATATTCTACTTTTCAATCTTGAGCATGGCAATCTTATTGGTAATGGATAAACATATTCATTTTTTCAGTGACACATTATTGGTTGATCTTGAACAATCTATGAGAAGTATCATCTTGAAATTTCATTCTGCTCAAGTTTACCTAGAAAATCTACCAGATGATGCAACATTCAGTATAAGGCTTCAAACAACACTATATTCTAGTGTGGAGTTTAATCAAGAGCCCAGGTTTGAGGTAAGTATGATCATGATTTTATATTCACTCAACTTGACTGAGGAGACTAACATTATCATATGGAGTACTAAGAATGATTTATCCCAGAATATATCAATAGTCATCTGATGGCATATTTTACTTGATCTCCAAGTGCAACTTGGACTGCATTGGGGTTTCATTGAAGCAACAATTTATGTGTTATTAAGTAGAATCTGGAATTGCTTATAGACCAAAACACAGATCTAACCCCTGAAATTTTCCACCTATTCACTTAGACAACAATGCCTCTTTATTACATTTTCCCTCTGTGAAATTAGTAACTCCAAGTATTAATTTAATCACCTATGTCATCTCCAGTGTCATGTTGCATCATTTTCATTAATTATATTATCAACATTACATTTGAATCAATTTTGTATAGAAATCATATAGAGAAATATACCTAGAAATATATACTTCTCAGTTTTTGAATAAGCTATGACAAGTTATTAGGTATTCAGCTGATTGCTACAAAATATACCTAATAATGACTCATTTGTATCAATTTATCAATTTTTTAGGATTTTCCATGGATTGAACTAAGAGAAAAAGACAATACAGTTAGTTCTGCAGATATTGTTCCATTATATACAGTAGAAACCATTTTCCTTTCACTGCAAATGTTTGTGGAGAAAGAAAGTTAGGTTAGTGTTTGTTTTTTTCATCATATTTTATTTCTTTGAGATACCAACAGTTCCTAAGCTAAGTAATGATACTGCTTTTGAGTTTTCACCTCATTCACAGCTTTTTATTTTGATTAAATCCCAACAGTTTTTATAAAAAGTCCAAAAAGTTCAAAATTCTGACCTTGAACTGCATATTCTCACCTGTGATTCTCACAGTAAAACTAAGAAGTCACAAAGCTGTCTTGTGAACCATTATATGAAAGAAGTGATTTATGTTTTGTGTTGGTATTTGACAAGGACTTTACACACTGATATGCTGGAGATTTTGTTATGGAGCTTATGTTAAAATGTCAAATTACTAACCAGCAATACCAGTATTAGCAATAGAAAATAACACATCACTCCACCTCATGGCAACTGCTGGAACACTTCTGAGTGGTTTCTTTGATGATATGTTGATATGACCAATCAGAAGAAACAAAAACAAATGTGAACCAATGAAAATAAAGTAAACAGGCCACTTTGACTGGGAATACTTGCATAATAAATATAAAACATGAACTGTCATATGAAAACTTTCGAGCAGTTTGAATGAATTTCAATAGGAATTAATCACCAACAATATGACAAAATAAAAAAGGTGCAATCATTTTGATCTAGTTTGGTACATATGATATGAAGTAAACTTTGACAAAATATGTGAATTTAAAGAGATAATAAATAATCAATCTACATTTTCAGGCTTTACTTATTTCAAAAAATGGAGGAAACTGAAGGAATCAAGAGAAAAAATAGAATGGCAGTTTTTGAGCATGTTGTTGAAGAAGACAAGAACCCAAAAAGAAAGAAGTTGGATGATTCTGAATCTGAATCAGAATTAGTTATTGATGAAAGACAAAAAAAAGTGAGTTGAATGTTTTCAATATAAAAACTTTCCATATGATCTTGCATTACAAGGTGCAGTACTTTCAAAGTTTCCAATTATTTGAAAAGATTCTATAAACTAGTTTGCCAATCATACTCAGCAAAATTAAGAATTCTAGTGTACATAAAAAATAGGAACATTGGTTTATTGAAATTTATTATAATCAATATCACAAATAACAAATACACCATTTCAACAATAAAGTACTTAGGTACAGATAATATAATATAATATAAAAATATCCATATAAAATTATGCACTTTCCCACAATGAAAAACAAACACAGAAGTAGTCATAATAATTTTGAGCCCTGCTAAGCTATTCCATGATTCACCTGCCTCCTATTATAGGTAGTAACATTTTAAACTTGATATAGAAATAATTTCCAAATTATAACTAAAATCAGAAGCTGAGTCAAAAGAGTGAAATGAATATACAATAATATCACAGTAATTTTAAATTGTCTAGTTTTGTTTGTGGGTGTTATAAGGTATTGTTCAAAGTTGATTTGTCCATGGTATTTCAGGTAAAACTGCATTTAGCATGCAATGGGTTTTTTTTCGAAAATTTTTATTGGTACTTGAGTATTTTTGTCTGAAAAACAGGAATTTGATAATGAAAATGTGAACAAACCATTATTTATCAAGATATTTCACCATAAAGTTACAAATTTCACCTTCTTTTAAGAAGACACATTTTTTTCTATTATTGAGTCAACTAGAAATATGATTTTCTTGTGATTTATCCATATTTAGTGAAAAGAAGGAAGAAGATCATTAAAAATAATGGTGTGTGTAATGTCATTCAAAAGCAATCTGTTGACATTTGACATCTTGTATTTGGATTGACTATTAATTAAATGGCCATCATCTGGTATGCTTGTTCACTGAATATGAAAAACTCACCATAAAAATCATATCTCCTGTTGAATTTTCTGTATAAAAATGTGTCATTGAAGTACATCATATGAGTTTATAAAGTGTCCAATGACAAAATAAAAAGAGCAAGTACCTGTAAATGCATCCACACAAGGGGAAATGGGAGTGGAAATTTTGAACTTTTTTTTGAAATATCTGGATAAATAGTGGTTTGTTCACATTATCATTGTCAAATTCGTGTTTTTCAGACAAAAATACGTAAGTACAAAGAAAAATTTTCGAAAAAAAAAAACACCTTCAATGATCAGTAATCTAGAATTAATTGACTCAAAAATATATGGAGCTTGATTCCACCCATGGATAATCATTAATAATAGGTGGTAATGACTCATTTTGAACCCTATAGGTCTGTAGAAAAGCAACTAATAGAAATTAATTATCTGTAATTATTGATTTGGTACCTATGATTAAATTTAGTACCTATCTGTAGAGGAGGGGCATAGATTCTGAAATTTTGAATCATTTTCTTCTACTTCTGTATGAGTTTCATGATTATTGATATCTTCTAGGCACTGATATTGTTTCCCCTATAAAACCATCTCAGCTACTGTCAGATTTACCCTCATTGAAAAACTGATCCAACTCACTTTGGTCAAAATCCAGCTGTATTTCTTCCAGCAATGCTCCATTCTGTTTTTTCACCCCATCTATTTCTGGAATTGTTCCCAGGCTCTTGTATAGTTCTAAATCACTTCTGAAAGCATCATGAAATACCTTCTGCCTTTCTTCCAGCAGAACTTTCCTGCTTGCCTCATATTCTGCCACTTTCCTGAGATGTTTCTCTTGCAAAGTTTGTCTGAAAGTTTCCAATGATTCTTCCTTTTTGCATTTGTATTGTTCCAGAGTGATTTTGTCTTGAGTTTTCTTTTTTTCAAAATTTACTTCATCTATCAAGTTCTCCAATTTGATAAGATCATTTTCTATGCTTTCTGAGGTTTTGTAAAGTTGCTTTATGGAGGATAGGCAGTTTTTTATATTACTAGCTAAATTTGAACTACTCAAAATGTGGTTGATAAGCTCAACGTTTTCCTTACTAGTATTAATTTTTTCAGAGATTTGGTCAATAGTTTTTGCTATTTTTTCCGCGTCAGCAGCATTTTCTTCACTGATCTGATGTAGTTCTTCCCAGTGGTTTTGGAAATGTTGTAGAATTGCAGCACCTGCATTTATATTTATGGCTTCCCTTGTGTCTGTCGATTTTTCTTCAGTACTGAATAATGATACGCTTAATATTTTTTCTTTTAGACTTGATAACATAATAAAATGCTTTCAAAGATATGTTTACCAAACACCAAAATAAATAATAAATATTTTCAAATATCTAACCTCAATCAGTTACATCTGTCTTTCATGCCATTACTTCAAAATTCCATGGGTTCAAATTATTTCAGTTAAAGCTAATCATACACGTGTTTTCTTATTTTCATCATCTCAACTCTTGACACTGGGATATGTAATTACAAAAAATTACCTACTATTTGAATTTAGTATATTGTTTAATGCTGGGTTTATAGATTCAATTAAATTAACAATTAGGAATTATCAATTAACAATCATCAATTAATAATCATGAGAGTGTTTATACATATTTGATATTAATCAAGAATTAAATGTGAAATGTCTTCTGATTAAAGATTAATATGATGTAAAAAAGAGATTTTGGTCTCCACTATTCATGAATCCATAATAAATATACCAATTTGATATCACCAAACTGGACTACAAATCCAATATTCATGTTCTGTCTCCAGAATTTCATAATTCTTAGTTGTTAAGTTGAAAGTTGGCCAACTTTGTAGTTCTTAACTCTTGATTTAAATGACAGATGTAAATGTATAAACCCTCATGAATGTTTCCTTGTATTCAACTTTTTTAGTTCTTAGTTGTTAGTTTAATTCTTAGTTTAATTGAATCTATAAACCCAGCATAACGAGCACAGAATGATAGTGATTTCCTACGAGAATGAAGTAATAGAGTCATTGTGTCATTGTGATATCACACACGGAAATAAAATTGATGACATACCTACAAAGTACCTCATTGATGTATCGAACACAGTAAAACAAGAGCAATTTTGTGTTATAGCCGTAGAAAATAATAGTTTATCTAACGAGTGCGGCTAGTAATACTTTTATTCTGGTCCACTAATAGCATGACGTCATTCCACTGTGATCATTTGTATAGTGATTTAGGCTTTCAAGGATGTTTTTCCTTTCTCCCGAGACCAAGTTTTTCTACGAGCGAATGCGCATGCGTCCATAATTTATCACGTGACCACTCTGTCAATGAGGTTTGGGAATGGTTTGAAAACTTTGGGCTCTCAGAGTTGTTCTTGATCCATACAATGATGGAAATAAGTAGATGGTGCGCGTACTCGGCCATTTTTACGTATTGAAAACTTAAGAAAAATCACTCGACCGCCTACTATGATTTCTTTACGTCTCATTGAGCGAGACGTTGATTCTACATTTTTCCGCTAGATGGTGATGCTGCTATTGCTGCGGTGACGAGTGGAAATAGAATGGCAAATGGTATTTTAGGTACGCGAAACATATGTAATAGTGGGTTTATTTAACTCTGAATTCGAAAAATCTGCGGCAATTTAAAAATTGACATGTCATAATTGTGCAATGTTGCCATCTATCCAAAAACCACTGAAAACAGTGTTCTCGGGACTCTTGGGTGGTCGAGAAGAAAAAGCGCATCAGTAAGTACACCATCTACTTATTTCCATCATTATTCATGCACTCATTGAATTCGTATTGAGGCAATCCCAGCGAAGAGACAATAATGTCCCTCCGCTGGCAATCCTACCCAGGTAGAATCAATGTGGTACCTGGATTATCTGTTATGATTGCGATGAGACCTTGGCTACCGCGAATAAGAATTGTGCTTTCAATATGAATACAAATTTAGGGTAGTATTATTCCCAGGATAATAGGCAAGTGAACTATTTTTTTTTTATTTCTCAGATAGAATCATCACTCAAATGCCTTTCAATTTTTTAAGACTTTTTCGGTCGACTTTTAACGGGTAAAATCATCAATAAAGTCACGGTAATTTTCAAACGGCTTTTACCGCCAGTAAGTAGGGGCAGACCATAGCACAGTTACCATGTGTTGAAATACGATTGGGAACTTCAAAAATATTAGTTATTCAGTAATTCATAAATTCTCAATTGAGTATTGGTAATATTCTTGATAAGCAATAAAAATTCAATTGTCCCAAAATGTTCCCTCATGATTTGTTGCTTATTGCTTGTAATAAATTTGTGTGAATAATAATCATATTAATTCTTTTTTTTTTGTCGAGGTGGTTTAAATCCTTTATGGACACCATATGGGTCCTATCCCCCATATGATAGTGTGGGACTCCCCTGATTCTAGCCAGGGTTTACCCACTAAAAACTCCACCCCGTTTGTAGGCTTGTCTGACCATGTCTCCGACGACACTTTGGCCTAAGGTGGCCCATTGTATCTTACCTAATGTTCTTTATTGTGCCCACTCCATTATCTCTGAACCTTGAACAAGTCTGTACATACAAATCCTTCACTGGATGTGAGTTGAATATTTCTGGTTCGCCAACTGGTTGCCCAGAGATCTTCTGTCTTCTGCGGTATATGTGCTACTGATTCTGGTTCCTTGCCACATAGTCTGCAGCTTGGGTCGCTATTGTACAGTCCCATTCTGGCGAGATGCTCCTTTACTGGCGCATAGCCAGTCATGAGTCCCGTAACAGTTTTTATCTGTGCTCTGTTCAAGTTGAGCAGGTCTACAGTTCGTTTATGACTTGGTTCCTTTCAATTCATACTAGAGGACATTTGAATCGGTGAACGTGACAACCACGGCGCACGACTTGTGGGCGTGGTCATGTCAGTTCTCAGCATTCAGCACAATGTTGCCAAGTCTCCAACATTCACATGATATTTTGTTATGGAGAATAAGAAATATTTGGACATGATGGTTGCTCGACAGGACTCGAACATCTTTCTGATAACTTGATTATAATTGGTGAGTTGACAATCTTGCTTCATTAGTGGAAATGGAAGATTATCTGACCAATAACGAAATAGCATAGAAACTGACGTCACCATATTTATTCGACGTATTGCCAAATGGTGCCAATGACGTTACGTTTGAAATGAGCTCTGAAATTTAACGATTCTGAACAACACATAGACTTATTATTTACATAAAAAAGCCTGAGAAGTGTTGCAAAAATTAATTTAGGTTCCTAAAGACACAGTGGAGTTATTGAATGCCAATAATTCATTATCAGTCCACTCGCCCATTCTTTGCCTGTAGAAAAAACCTGTTCATAATTGATTTTCACTCAAATTCAAATCATCCTATATTTTTTGTAATAAGTACATATAGTTTCAAAATGCACCATCAAATATAATAAATTGTGAATATGATAAATGATGAAATCCACAATCTTGATTTCTAGAAGCGGAATAAGAAGAAACCTAGGAAAAAACTGTCTGAAGAGCCTTTGAAATTGCAGTGTAATTGGAACTCCTGTGGCGAATGTTTCAAATCGTGGGAGAGTTTCAATACTCATTTGATGGACCATGCAACTGAAGATCTAGGTATTATGTCTAAAAACGACGGATTTGTAGGGATTATAAATTAATTTTGTTTCAATCAGGCTTTAGAATATTCAGAACCTCGCTTCGCTCAAATGGACTGCCAATCGCCTATATTAACAATTTGTGAAAAATGCGCCATCATGCGGATGCAATCACTCAACTGTTTTTATGTTATGTGTAGGTGATTCAGTAAAACAAAAACGATCAGTGTGAATGAAAACACTATTTATTAAAAAATATAACCAATTAGTTAGGTACATCTGGAATAAACGTCGCTAATATACAAAGAAGACTTCTTTTAGCTCGGTTGTTCATAAAATCATCCAGAATGAAGAATGAAATGTAACATTGAGACGAACATCTCACATTCTTCTAGTCTATATTAAAATTCGATCAAAAAACGGAATAAATCATCCATTTACGCCCAATTTCAAATCAAACAATATTTGATAGGTGTCATCTAGAGTTACTGGATGGTATTAGTTAGGGTTGATGCAAACTGACGTATTTGTCATCTAACAGGGTATGGACAGATCATAGCTCCTTTCTCTTTTAATCATCTAGTGACTTTGGTTTCGTGTATTGGCGCCCCTGACATGACATTGCTGTCACGTCACATTCAATTCATAGGCGTTTAAAGAGATCTTACAAAATTTTAATTTCATACTTGATCTTAATAGAACATTATTTAATTCTCTTCTGGAATTATAGTAAAATGTGCTGCGTTAGGCTGTATCAATTAGTTGGATGGCAAATTTCAATTTGTCAGCTTTCCATCAAATGCAAATGAACTTAGAACATGGAAAGTGAAGTGACCGAATGGGGAAAATTGGCAAATACATCAGCAAAATATTCGAGGTGAAACTAATACGAAATCACATATTATACTTTTTCATTGTGTCAATAATTATTCACTCCACAAGTTTTTGAATGCATTTTAGTAGAAACAGTTTTGAATAAAACGGAGGAGTAAGAGAAGAGGTATATGCCCTACCATTTAAAAAATTATACCTATACATTCAGGAAATATTAAGTGTTCGTGAAAAACTGCAAAAATGATACCCACATGAATATATACGGCACACATGACATATGAGCACAATTAGTTTAAATACCTACATACAATTTTTTACCATTTCTCAACCATAAGGCTTAGTCTGAAATCAGAATTCGATTATTGATAGGTTCTGCCTCAGAACAGTCCCATTTGGAAAAACATATTAAACTATCAGAAAAATCAAAAACTCGAAAATTATCATCATCATTTGGATTTAATATGTAGAGTTGGATGAGAAATTACATGTGAAAATTACGTATGATTCGCCAATGTCCTCAGTATAACCCAAAAAAACAACAAATGTCAGAAATCTAGTGTTAATCCCCAGAAATGAATAAAGATGGAACTATATAACTGTTTCACAAACACTTTATAGTAAGAGGAATCGAGGATCTGTCCATACCCTATTAAGATGACAAATACGTCAATTTTCATCAAGGGACCCTAGATGGTATAAGAGTTCGGACAATTTCACTTCAACACGACATGTCGTGCGACAATGGCTGCTTAACAAAATGTAATCCATATTTTACCCCCTTTTCGGGAAACACATTTCAATTTGTTTATAACATATTTTACATTAATGTCTTTAGTTTCAAACTGGACCAAAGATATTTTTATGGACGAATTTCCCTGTTAACCTGACGAGTACGCACTGATGATGACTTAACAGTCGAAAGCGCTCTGCTTCGAATATTTTGAATAAATTATCTTGCACGAAATACAAACCTTTCCTTCTTTGGTCTTTAGTTTTTCACTATTCTATTCATTTACTACTTCTTATTACCTCGACGCACTATATATATATATATATATCTCTTTAATTTTTCAAACTACTCTTTATTTCAATAGCTTATATCCGGCAATCGTTGTTTTGCTAAATACATTCATTTATAGAAAATATTTTTTTAGTTAAATATTTATCAACACACTTTGATTATTTTGTTTTCTACTTCTTTTTAGTTTGGCTATCCATAAATTCGTGTTTCATTAGTATTTCAAACTTCTATTTTTATTTTCTACTTCTTTTTAGTTCGACAATCTATCTCGTTTTTTTAAGTATACTATAAATTTTCTACTTCTATTCAGTTTGGCCTTGAATTTGGCTATTCATAAAAGCGTGTTCCATTATAGTTTCTCAAACTACTATTTTATTACAAAGCCAATTTAAAAGAATTAATCTCCGACCCCGAAAACCCCTAGATAGATAATTACAAAACTCGTCCGCCGTCCTATTGGATCCGTCATCTTGAGTTTTGGATTTAAAAAATGGATTCTACCACCGATTCTCATACCTACCGAATACACACAGGAATGTTCATACCGTGACTGGGACAGGAGAATGTTTTATCATTATTAGATATCAGCGAGTATATTATTATTAGGTATAGCTAGTACAACACTGTACAATGAATTAGATGTCTTACAAGTTTCCTTCTCTTCGTCTACTTGTATCCCTTCAGTTTGAGCAGTCAGATTTCTACCAAAAATAACATAACATTGAAATATAAAACAAACAAGTCATTTGGACGTAGACATTTTAAATTTTTAATTCCGTACCTATATAATAAAATTCCAAATGATATTATAAAAACAAAATCACTACAATCCTATACAATAAAAATAAAAAACTGGATATTAAACTCCCCTAAAAATTATTTCATTTCTTTAATTAACATTTATAAATATCATTAGATAAATTTCAATAATAATTGTAAATAAGTATGTATGAATATAAATAATTATGCGTATTGAATGAAATGCTCATTACACTATATATCATGAATTGAATACTTGTCTTATTTCTTGATGAGACAATTTTCCCTTGTGATAATTTTATATTGTTAAATATTTATTGACCTATGTATATTTATTTATTTTTTATCCTTACTACAAGGTTAACTTCGTAAGGTTTTTCCCAGTTTATTCAAATTACCTATATGTTTATTCCAATGTATATTTTGTAAACGTTTTTGAATAAACTTATGTTATTATTATTATTATTACTGAAGATTGATATTTTATTTCCAGTACATTTCAAATGCTTGTGGTTGAACTGCTCACATAAATCTTGCATGATCCCACTTCTCATGCAACATTTATCTTACCATGGATATATTGCTAAATTGCAAAATATCGGTAAGAACATAGTGGAGAGAAATAAGTTGCCTGAATGTACCCAAAAGGAAGTGTGCAAAATTCCAGTATTTCCTAACGGCTACACCTGCGAGTGGAGTAAATGTTCACACAATTTTTGCACTGTTTATGAGTTCTTCAATCATATGGCGGCACATGTCAAGAATAATCCAACATTCACTGAGGAGAACAGTGGTCAAATTATGTATTGTTATTGGAAAGGTAAATATTTTATGCAATCTATCGATGTTTTTATCCATTATTCCCTCAACATTTACGCCAGCCATTATTTTTGTGAATTGAGTAAAAATGACAATTCCATCGAGGCCCGCCCACTAAACATATTTCAGTATCAGAAACGTTTCAGAAACGTTCCAGAGAATGTAAATGTCCCATCTCAGTGAAGTTTTATGGAACATTCCAGACACGTCCCAAGAAAACCGTTATGGGCACGTTCCAACAAAACTGCATTGGATGCGTTTCAAGAAAACTGTCCTGGACACGTTTCATAATTTCCTATTTTGTATAGTTTCATCAACTCTTCAAAGAAAGTGGATATGGTGTTGAAATAAAGATACAAAGACAGTAGATACTGACAAATTTATGAGTTACTACTCATTCTTATTTTACAATCAGTAGGCAAAAACCGATCACTCAGATGTGAGAAATACAAAACGCAAATAGTCTAATCAAGTCCACACTAGCCCGAAACTGTCCCCAAAACGGCGAAAGAATATACAGTCAACCAATATAATTCGATTGCCAAAAGGATGGATCCCACTTTTATGTAAATAGCTTCTGATGATGGTAATCTGTGCCGTTCACCAATATCATTCACATTCCCTTCAGATGTGGATTCATTCTTGATAAAATTCTTTGTGAATCCTGATGACCCCTTTTGGCTCCTCGAAACTAAGCAACTGGATACGATAGATCACAAATTAAGTATCAGGTTTGACCACTTCTGCCAAACACATACATTCAGAAATCAGCAACAGTCACTAGGTATTTCGCAAACTCAAAATAGAACTGTAGCATTAGTTGGCGATTGAGTGTTGTGTAGCTCACGCTCATCTCACGCTGTCTAAGCTATCATTGACTCTCGCCTGGTTTCCGTCGACACCTTCTGACCTTGTACTGTCTTGAACCGATACCGATCCTTCCTCTTTCCCAATTCACACTCGCGTCTCCTATCCATCACAAGTTTCCTTAGCAACAAGAAATTCGACGTACGAAATACATATTACTCGGTCTCATTTACATGTTAATGCCGAATACTAAGGTTTAGGCAAAATAATATTGAAAATTTAAGTAAAATATAATTATAATTACAGTACTACATTGATGGCGTGGTATAGTAGCAGCAGCTGTTTTTTGGTTTGCGATTTTCTATAGTGATAGGTATTTATTATGATGTAGAATAGATCTCAACACAACAAAAAAAACATAAAACATGGGTGCTTTTTTCTTGAAACGTTTCATTTTGGTTTCGTTCAAACAAGTTCAAAGGTTTCATTTAGTGGGCGTATTCATATATATGCTTCCTCAAGAGTTCTTATGTCTATTTTTTCTATCTGAGGACTTATTGAGGACTACTTTGAGCAGTTGACAAAACACCCATAATTTTCAGATTTTTCAAAACTTGATTCTGAGTTGGTTATGCTTAGTTCGACAATTTTTTCCTCTTATATCATAAATTAAAAATGTTAACGATATGTATTTAATAAACACTTATTAAACACGGAAATAATGAAATTGCAAAAACGAACGCCTATGACGTTCAATGGTTGACGATATGTCAAAATACTATCAACTTAGAAATGGACCAGTCAAAGATCATGGCATCGAATAACCTTCTTGGAAATGAAAATTAACGGAAACCATATTTTATATTTCAATGTTATTTTTGAACGAGCCTATGACTAACTAATTTTCCACGTATAATCTTTTATATGAAAGTGTAATAATGACAAAATTCCAGGTTGCAACATAAAGTTATCCAAACAAGTCAAACTAACTGAACATTTACGAAGTCACACTAAAGAAAAAATTATTGGGTGTCCTACTTGTTCCACGGTTTTCTCAAGCAAAACGAAATTCTGTGATCACAGGAAGAGACAAATATCGATGGAGCGTAAGTATTTTTTATAAATAACAGGAGTGTGTTTCTAATAATTAAGTCAATGGAGATAGCCACCTCTGTAATAATCAACCCGAATTCACTGTTCTGATGCGATATTCACAGGAATGGCACTAGAATCTAGTAGGTATTTATCAATAACAACTTGTCCTAAGCTGTCATGGTGACTAGATTTCAAGTGACATAGTGTCATATTTAGGTCCACATTTCAGTTTCACAGAACTATAATGATTGAAATATATTGCTAGTGGTCAAAAAAATTCAATATGGTACCTTAGTAGTAAAGAATATTATTACCACTGAAGCCTCGGGATATAATATTCTTAGTTAGTAATAATGATATTCCTTGCTACCTTGGTGTATAAATAACTATTATTATAATTATCGATCATATCACAACCTATTATGAATACTTATTTAATCATATTTGTTGCCAAATTTTTAATCATTCACAAAATACATAGCCACTATATCAATATGTATTCATATATGACAGCGAAGAACTAAGAATCAACTCTCAAGCAGATACCAAATTCTGTTTGAAAATGAACTAGGCAAAGAAGTATACTAAGAAAGTACTTATACATATAGGAATTTCCATTGTTTGAGAGTATTCTCAAATTATTTGATATTGTTTGTTGATCTCATGTGTGTTTTTGTATTCAGTTTTTGGGCTAGTTTCAATATAGTATTATATTTTTGTGCAAGTTTTATGAGACACTATTTCGTCGCACAATATGTCTTTTAACACTCTGACTGTCATGTCAGTCATTTTTTGACCGACAGCTTGATCTCGTGCTGAGCCGATGCATTTTCATTGGTTCGAAAGCGTCAGGCCACGCGAAGTGTTCAGAGTAGTGATCAGCATATTGCTGCTCAGACATTAGGCCTGTTCGTTTGTGTTTGCTCTACCTGCTAAACTTGATTTTTTTCTATGAATTTCTCTGTTTACATGATGCCATGAAAAAAAAAATCAACTTCAGTAAGTTTAGCAATACAAATGAACAGGCCTATTGTAAAGTCGTTCTGGTGTACAGAAGGGCATAAAAGGATGTCAGCTAAAATCAACCTACGCGGTCTGGCAAGGCAATTTTTTTAATGTATATACACCTCACCCTCACAGGGGTTGGAACATTTGCTATAACAGCAAAAGGATAAAACACCGAAAACTAGAAAAATTGATTAATTTGTTACAAAAATCCCGTGAAACAATATGTACAAGAAAGGGGGCTAAAAATGAGGTGAAAGAGAGCGAACGCATTGAGAAGGCTACCAAGAGATGCCTTCTATGTGCGTCGATGGTCATGTGGAAACCCATTCCAACAATAATTAGATTGAGATATGTTCATGAGTTTTTTCACATTTTATACAATTAACGTTTTTGAGGTATTATTGTAGCTATACATGTCATAGTGAGCGCCACGAAAAAATTCACATACGTTAATTTGAGCGCTGCGAATTCGGATCTAATGGAGATTTGAATGCATCTTCGGTCGTTTTTGCATGACACGGCTCGAACTGAAACTTCTGCTGTCGGTTAAAAATCACTGGCAAGCACCGTTTTTTTTTATAAGTCCCGTCGGTCACATATGACTGACAAAGCCTATAATAGAGATAGAAAAACAGGATCCCGGCAGCCAGAGTGTTAAAACGTGTGTAATGTACTATTTTTTGCATTCATTTGTACTCTTTTATTCAGAAAAATCATCAATAAAAACATCAGATATGACGAAATAGATGAAGTAAGATATATAGTTGGTAACAATGAAAAATCGTGTCTGACAGTTTGACGTTACCATTACCAACGTTGAAAGAATACATTTAGCGTATCCTAATAGAAGCTGTTTTGATGCGCATTTGGGGGTCATGACGACTATATCAAAGACGAAAAATAGAAAATAGTATTTTATTATAGAAGTTTTATAAGACACTTTTTTGTCGACGATCGAAGCGATGAGTGCTCAAAAAAAATAGTGCGACACTATGTCTTATAAAATGTCAGTAATATACTATTGTTCCTATATTGGATTTATTTGGACTTTTATTCGAACAAAAAATTCATCAATAAAAACATCGCATATTAGAAATATATGAATTAAGTTGGTAACAATAAAAAACAGTCGAATGTTCATTCTCAAATTTGACAGATGGTAGGAAAAATATTGTGTCTGACGTTCCCATTACCATCTTTGATGGAAGAAATTTAGCGTGTCCTAATAGAAGCTGTTTCGATACGCATGTTGAGTGTCATAATGACTTCATTAAAGACGCAACATAGAAAAAGGAATATTTATACAATTTTGTGATTATTTATATTTTCTTTACTCCATATAACGATATTATTTGATATATTTTGCTGTGTTGTAATGACATAACTTTTCATTTTCAGTGCAAACTTACCAATGTTCACAATGTTTGAAACTATTTCCAACCGAAAGATTACTGAGGGATCATATGCGGTCCCACATCAATCATTATAAATGTACAATGTGTGACATGACTTGTCCGAAACCGTCTGTTCTGGCCAAACACATCAGATTCAAACATGTGAAGGACAAGCCATACAAATGCACTGAATGTGATAAATCGTAAGAACATCATTATTTTCATTTATTCTGATAATGTTTGGTTTCGTTAAGAAATATTGAGGGAGAGTGCTACATTTATTTGAATTGAGCAATAGGCAAGAACACTCATTCCTAGAAAAAAGTACTATAGGGCGTTCATCAGTTTCATCACGATGATAAAAGACACAGTGAAACATTAAGACTTCTTTATTCCTTCTTGATTTCCCAAAATACATTCCCGAATAAATGCTCCCAGGGAAAATCGTCAGTGGTACTGACGTCACAAGTATTATAAGGCGCCGACCGTCTATTGGTGGTCGACAAAAATCCATAATTCCCTATTCAGTGAGATAAACAGCGTTGCCGTCTCGACCGATTCTTCAAATTGTTTAGATATTTTAACATTCTTTTCTCTCGAGATTAAAATCATTTAAGAAATGCCGTGGATAAACTGAGCAAGATAGTTTAGAACCCACTTGGTCTTGTTTTTTTATGAACTGAATTGTGACATTTTGGCATAGTATTAGAGTTATATCATCAGAACTGGATGTTATTCAAAATGGCAGGTATACCAATATCGTTCAGATAGATTGTATTAATCTCGATATAAACATACACGACAACCAAAAACAAAAGCTTAACAAAGTAAACATACCACTTTGATAACTGTCTAAAACTCCGCCAAGTGGCGTTCGCTTATCATTCATTACAAATTATCCTTCCCCTAATTCCAACGAAAAATGATGGAAAGAATCATTTCAGCTTGTATTTGTAACTTTTGATATTTTTAAAATATTAAACCAATACAATTTCCGTGACATAAAAAATAGTCAATTTAATAAAACCCAGGACCACCAGTTATTATTTGTGGTAATTGATGGGGTGACATATGCATGTTTTTTTTTCTGTTAAACAATGACCATTTAGTTCTAAATCGGTGACAGGGTCTCGGGCCACCCCTGTAATTTTTGAATTCGTTAACGGATTTTTCTGAAATGTCATTGATTATTGATTGTTTTTATTACCCAAGAAACATATCTGTTTATAATAGGGAAACATGAACACATCAAAAATAATGATAATATCAAAAGGTTAACTAATGTAATCTACTCAGTGGAAACAGATTCATAGTTTTTCTTAAGATGAAAGTTATAACATTTCAATTCTGAGTAATCCAATCATGTCAAATATTTTTCAATCAAATTGTCCTGGCCAGGTATTATTTAAGATTGACTTTATATCTTCTTACATCATGTATATTTTTCAATTCATTTGGTACAATTATATAAGCAACCATTTCGAATTTGATCACATTACAATCCAATATGGCGGACTTCCGGATTTTCTGGAAATGCCATTACATATTCAAGTTCAATAGGTCAAAACAAGTGCAACCCTTATGTAAAATGTTATTTTTTCGAAAAAATTTAAACTCAAATTGTTTTTTTTTTCACTTCGTGGATATAAATGAGATATGGTCAAGACTATTCACATTGAGTTCCACATACTGGAGACATTGGATTTTTTCTTAAAAAATATTTTTTGTGTCACTTATCGATGAATCATTTCAGTCACTTCACATTCCGACCAAACGTTCTTTTTCTTTTCAAATAGAACCTACATATATCTCTAGAACATAAATTGAAGATAAAAATGTCATATCATGTATGTATTTCGGTGCAGTTACAAATTGTATACATTCAAAAATCAACAACTAGTTTCATGAATTTCCTCGTAGTACGATTCATTTTTCAAGTACTTAGTCAAGTCTGGAAAACAACATTCCTGAATCTTGTCATAAATATTGCAATTGTTTTGACCTGTTGAACTTGAATATGTAAAAATATACAGGGGTTGCTGACATTTCCATGAGAACAGGAAGTTCGCCATATTGGATTGTAATGTTATCAAATCCGAAATGGTTGATTATATAATTGTACCAATTTTCAGATAGTTGACACTGAATATTTTCCCAGGTTTGTGGCCAAACATAACCTGAATACACACATGGTAACTCATTATGATGAAGATCCTATGAGCTGTGATCACTGTGACTTTACTTGTCGAACAACAAAGGGCTTAGAGAACCATTACATCAAGAAACATGAAAATGTAAGTTTCATTAAATTATCGACCACTTGCTTTCCATTGATATGTAGCATAGGTTATGCTTGCTACCGACCTGTTTTATATTGATTTTGGTTACAAAACCGTAGATTATTATTTATTATTTATTTATTTACGGACAGATCCATTACAAGAATTGTACAATATAAACAATTTAAAAATACACATTAAAAACCATTCATTCATGTGATACATTATATAGGTACACATCTAAACATATAGGTGATTAAAAATGAAGAGCATCACAGAGCAAGGCGCCTTCCCACTTCAGAACTGAAGGCAGAGAAGGTTATGCCAAAATAGTGCAAATTCATACTATTGGCACTCCGCGCCATTCTTGTTAAAGGGCAGTGGAATCCATAATTACGACAATGAAATTTAATGTGAAAAGTATCATTTGACCTGGTACCAGAGGAGTTAGTTTTTAATCCAACGTGAGAAAGAAGATCTGGAGAAAGAACTTCACCAGACAATAACTTGAATAAAAAGCATAAATCACTTTTAATCCTCCTACTTTCGAGGGTGGATATTCCTAATATGGAACACAAAAGATGATAATCATAATAATAGTTTTCCACATGAATCCCTAGTCTGTATGCCGAACATCTTAAGAATTTATGTTGCACAGTCTCCAGTCCAGTCTCCAGTCTAGATATTGGCTCATGAATATTATTATTTATATTCACTTTGCGTGAATATTGATATGTCGACTGTGAAAATGTTTACCCATAACCATCTACACCTAGTGGTATTTTGAATCCCTAGACAAATAGTAGATTGTTTTATTAGGATCAAAAGTGACACTTTGTTTGACAAGCAAATTCTGCATTTGCGAGGCGGAGCGTTTAGCGAAGCCGAGCGAAAGCAAAATTTGCGAGTCGAACAAAGTCACTTTTGATCCGAATGAAACATGCTATTTTTTCTGCAACCGAAACAATTAACTCAAATAAATATGTGAAGTAACCACCAATGCCGTGCCATATGTATATGCAATGCAACAAATATTGACAAATAATCCCTGTGGTGAGAATATTCTACCTGCATTAACAGCAGGTTAGGTTTTCAAGGATGTTCGAATTGTAGTTTCAACATCAATACAACCACAGAGTGACATATTTGTGTATGGACCAGGTGCTCTAATGGCAAATATCGCGCTAATAATGGTGATTATTTATTCCTCTCCATACTACACTGTGTCTGACTTGATAATCAAATGAAGCTAAACAATATCGTTGTTTGAGACAAAAAAACAATTGCTTGCCGTGATTATCCAAAAACAAGTTATCCCGAGAATAACGAATGAAATACAGATCAAGCAAGTTTTTGAATCTTGAAGGCTTCCCTGATCAAAACAATAATACTTAACTCATATGTTTATAATTCCAATACTAAACTATAATAAGGTGTATTTATATCTCCATCATCGGTATGAAATGTCAAATCTGCTGAAATCGGAAACGAATCAGGTATGCGTCTCAACCCAAATAACCAACCGCCACAATGTTGTTTATTATTGATGACGTACAGTACATCCTTTTAGTTCCTAGGAGCTAAAGTTCAACTTTAGCTCCTAGGACCTAAAATTCAACTTTAGCTCCTAGAAACTAAATATGTTGCCTAGCAACATACCTTTTTTTGTGTCAGTAATAGAAACGTCAATTTAAGAGCTAACTTTGGTATAAAAAATGGACGACTTTTGTGTCGGTTGCAGAAATAAATTCATAGCCTGACCAACGGGAGGGCCATAATTTGTCGAGGGATTTAAAAACACTTTAGTCCTGAGTTGTATATACTATTACACTTCAGGATAGGTAAAACGTTGGAAATAACGAAAAAAATCAAATGCCACTAAACAGTAGGTACTCTATTTCTAAAACGTCATCGAAGGGGTTGATTGTTACCATATCAACTACCTCAGTAACTATGGTGATCCACTTTTTTCTGCGAAAATAGGGAATAAAGGTACCATCTAAATCCCTGAAGTTCATAAAATAAAGGAATCATATCTGTGTGGTATTCACGAAAATTAAGATTGAGAATGGCAGATGTTCATTCTCGAAAATAATCTCTGAAAACTTCTGACATCTGATGCTGCACAGTCCATTTACTAAAGAATAGGTTTACGAAAATGGACCGCTCTTTTTCATCAACTATATATACCTGATGGACTAGCCGGTAATGACAGATATGATGCAACGTTTTAATGTATTCAACATGTCTAGACAATTTTCAATTTGTGCTTGCATGCAGCAGCTTCACCAATGAAATTTCACTTGTAATACCACCAGAGGTCAAATTATCTCTGCAAATTATTTCGAGCTTATCGATATTTTGAAAATTATCCCTCGTCTTCGACTCGGAATAGTTTTCGAAATATTCATGCAGTTTCGGCACCAATAATAGATTCCTGATTTCTACCTATTATATTTGCATGAAAATACTAGTTTAAAATGTAACATATTATATTCTTCCATTTTATATTAACTTCGGGATACTACAAGTGATAAGAAATTATAATTTTGTCAATTAATTTTTCATAGGTTTAGGTACATATTAGTAGAAGTAGAGAAAGGGGAGGCGGTCGCTTAGCAAGTAGACCCCAGTGAGCCTTTTTTGCCGACCCCTGCTGCACACGTCATGTGCACATAATATCTACTATTCCTTCTCCTAATTCTCCTTTTCGAACCTCCGTGGATTTCTGATGGAGGTCAGTATGTCCGTCCACCTTAGTAATTTGATCTTGATGTTGAAGCGTATCAGTAAACGGTCAGTACCAGAGATTTCGAATTTTAGCCTTCCATAACGCCTTCTGGCCCAGGTAGTGGTATGACATTCTATATTATAGATGCAGTTAGGGCATCAATGGATTCTTAGCATATTAATTGTTGATTTCTACCCAATTGAAGTGGCACAAAATCACTATTTTAGGACGTCAATATAATATTCTGTCATTAAAACGTCATAAAAAAATTCTGATTTCATACGCTGGTGGGTACCCACGAGAAAAAAATATCCACTAAAATAAATACGTTACTATGGTAATTTGTCATAAAAACACAATTTGACTGTATAAAAATCACTTTTGTGGAATTTTCATTGAAAATTGATGATTTCGAACGATTAGTAAATGCATGCAAATTGGTTTTTGTTGAAATTATAGAAAAATGAACCGCGGAAAGAATTTTCATATGCTGACCTGATGTAGGATGTTTCGAAATTGTGGGGCTATTGTGGAACAATTATTATAATTCGTAGGTATGTATTTTCGCAAGCATATTTCTTGGTGTTACTTCTATCACGATAAACTACTTTGCATATAATGTTGACGTGCACATGCACTATGGTAATTTTTTGAAAAATCACTACAGAACATGTGCACGCCATGGTTGTATGCGAAGTAGTTTTTCTGCGATCGACTCAAAAGCCGTCTATTTTTGTTCCAAAATTAGCTCTGAAGTTGACGTTTCTCTTAGTGAATACGATGATTAATATGTATGTTGCTTGCAACACTTGGCAACACAGTGTCTAAGAGCTAAAGTTGAAGTTTAACTCCTAGGAACTCAAAAGATGTCGGATGACAGCTGATATGTTAGCTGCTTTGACACTGACATGCTCAAGTGACTCAAAATGGTGGTAACTTCACTTATATTTTATTTATTAGATATCAATTATTTCAATTGCAGAAAAAATAGCATGTCTCCTTCGGATCAAAAGTGATTCTGTTTGACGCGCAAAACTTGCGTGCTCGGCTTCGCTTGTCAAACAAAGTGTCACATTTGATCCTAATAAAACAATGTACTATTATATCGGGATACAAGTAACACCAAAAATATGCCTGCGAAAAAGCACACTTACAATAATTGTTCCACAATATATTCCTTTTCAAATTTCAACAAAAACCTTTTCGCACGCATTTACTAATCGTTCGAAATCATCAATTTTCAATGAACATTCAAATTTGATTGGTGACGCCGTTGCATGCGAGTACAAATCAATAATTGTCCAGGACATGTTGAAACCCCATAATAATCATTATTTGAAAGTTGCATACATTAAACAAACGTGGCAAAAATCTGTCATTATACTAGCCAGTGTATTAATGAAGCTATATAATTTTCTGTTTTAGGTTGATTTAATATTGATTTATGAGTGCCACTGTTGCAAGAAAAAATTCAAGAGAGGAGATTATCTAACGAAACATCTAACTAAACTCCATAACTATCACTGGCCTTCAGGACATACCAGATTTCGGTAAGTCGCAATATTTTCCAAATAAATGTCTCATTCGCCATTCGCCCGAACAATTGAAGTGAAGGATTATACTAATCATGCTTCGATAATGAATTGCTTTTATGTTTCACACTAATACACCAAGTGACAATGAAAGATAAACACACATTTGAATTTACTTCATAAAAATAATTGTGTTGCTCATACATATTTTGCAGACAATAGCGTATAACTGAAAAACCTTTCATCAAAGTTTATGAAAATCTTATAAGTTTTTATTTGACCCTAGGACCTATAGATAGAGAACATTTTGAAAAATATTCATAAAACCAGGTGTTTACTGTTTACCTTTCTTTGTCACTTAGTATACTACTCTGGATACAAAATGTTGGAGAAATACGAGTGTTCAATGAAATATTCATACATTTGCCTTCATCTGAAGTAAACAAATTACACAGTTTTCTCCACTACCAACCTGAACAAGTACCATTATTAAAGGAGTTCCTCTTATAAAAAGTTACGAGTTTTTAACCT
This sequence comes from Phaedon cochleariae, assembly GCA_918026855.4. Classification (NCBI taxonomy): domain Eukaryota; kingdom Metazoa; phylum Arthropoda; class Insecta; order Coleoptera; family Chrysomelidae; genus Phaedon; species Phaedon cochleariae. The sequence goes on along the minus strand of OU896716.1, from coordinate 7,652,841 downwards.
AGGAATATATTGATAATGAAAGAATACCTAGGTAAATAAGGCAACACTGTCAATAGGACCTCTCTAGTGTCAACTGATGGTCATCAGAGTGATATGAAATGAAATCCATTGTCAGTGGTCAGATCTCAAGGCCATTTGTATGAACCAGTCAATTAACGTACTAAATTTATTCATGCAACCAACAAAATAAACGACCCAAGTTTGAATCAAAGCTAGCGAACTATGCTAAATTCAATATATGTGAGAACAATCATTAACATTTCAAAGAAATAATTGGAATCATAAATAATTTTTTCATTAATCGATGATAAAAATGTCATGTTCGACCGAGATAACCTATGTTCGAAAATTGGTGCGATAATTTTTAGATTGATGCAATGATTTGAATCATTCCGAAGTGATACAATGATTCACTACAGTTCAATGGTAGCTCAATGCTAAAACAAAGTAGCATCTGAAAAGCGGGTAGATAGTACATACCTACTCATATGTCAAAGTTACTGCAACTTGGGTTCCCATCTATTTTTGATTTGTATCCACATAATCAACTGAACATTTTTCTTACAAATCGAATTTCGATTCAGTTTGTTTCACAAAATCACTCCAAGACTATTTGATACACCAGAATATTTGAAATATTATTGAAAATGACGTACATCCTCCAGTGGTATTGAGAATATGAATTGTGTGTATGATATATTCTACGAGCCGATTGCATAAACCTCTCTGTTGAGTTAACGAAAAATCAAATTTCTCTTGTCTCATCAGCTGAGACAGTAGTTGCGTTTTATTGACATTGCTATAGTGTCACCAGTGGGACAGAATCGCCATTTTATTGACTATTCTGTGGAATTTCTCAACTTGGTGTCACTGGCCATTTTTTGTCTCAGTTCATCGAATGTTTGAAATGTTTGACAAATAAGAGATTTGACATTATATTAAAACTGAAAACTTTGAGAAAAAATGGTAGATACGGAATAGGAAATAGGTAGGTACCTTACCTACTGATTGAAAAGATGAGCCAACAAAAGAAGAAAAATGTGCATATAACTCATGGAAACATTCAGGAGTCATTCTGAAATGGCTCTGAAAGGATTTTGTATTGAAACTTGGTTTAACAATTTCATTAAAATTTCAAATTTTTGTGACTTTTCCATTACATATTCTGAAAATGGTCAGTATGAAACATTCATCGTCCTGGATCTAATCATGTCATCTTACGAATCCATAATTTCATGAAGAATTTCGCTAGGTATTATCATCTCCAACAAAAAAATGTTAGTTTCAATGCACTTTCCATTTCCCTATTTATTATGGTGCTCACTGCATGATTCACCACAATACTCCCCATTAATATATAGGTACTATCAAAATTTGATAATATCCAATGACACAAATTTCTAGGGAATGATTATCGATTAGTCATAGTACCTATTGCACAGGCCGCACGTATATACTAAAATTATTATTCAATATGTATTATCATCAATTATTCATGGATCCAATCCAAAGATCGAAACATTCATTTAATCTAAACTTTGATTTTTTTATTGTTGATTGCATGTGCTTGTCACACGGTTGTCATCACATCAATGCCATTCTTCATTCTTTGTCGTTTTATTCGTTCCTACACAATGCCTACTGCAGAGAATTACAAGAAAACGCGACTAATAGTTGCCATGCAAATTTTCTACCATTCGTTATGTCATGCACTGCGTGAGAATTCGATTATGTAATTATGCACAAATTCCGGATGTCATACTGAGGATACCACGACATATCTTTTCGGTTCTATAACTCAAAGTGGTTGTTCACTTTTATTTGCTTTGTCTTGGAATAATCTTTTGCTCTAAATGGAGTCATTGAATACGACGAAATGAAACGCTCGAAGACTACTTAATCGGTGATAAATGACAAAATGATAGTAGCTTGAAGCATCCTTTCAAACTCTTGATGCCGAATGATTAAATAATCCATTTCTCTAGATATAGTCATAGATAAATAGATAGATAGATAGTCATAGATATAGTCATAGAATACGACGATATGAAACGCTCAAAGACTATTCAGTCAGTTATAAATTATAAAATGACAGCAGCTTGAAGTAACCTTTTAAGCTCATGTCTAAAGAAAAATAGGAAGATGATGAGGTTTCTTTTTGATAAGGTAGATTCTTTGATGATTTTTATTTTCATAAATTATTGTTTTTTTGTTATTGATAACATACTGGATGTGATTCTGTTTTGTCCTCAGTATAAACGATTTCAGAGTGGTTCAGGAATATCAATGTTCAGGTTACACTACACTGTTTTACTAATCAAACCTTTTTTCAACGCCCCGACACGTGTTTCGCTAACTATGTTAGCATCTTCAGGAGATTGAAACTCTTGTGTATTGTTCAAATTTGGAGAATCGAAACAAACCTCGTAAGTGAATGAACAGAATAAAGAATGCTATTCGTGTGATAGAATTATATTAATATTCAGTTATTTCCTCTTCTTCTAATTCATTGATTATTTATGTTATGTAACTATATCTTCTTGATTTTTTTAAATCACAACAGGGTAATATCGTTTGCATATAATGCCAACTCAGATTGGACCCAGGTGCGCTTAATTTTTTCATCAGCGTTCTACGATATCTTGAAAGTTCGAGGAAGATTAGATTAGATTTAGAATGGGGCCTTCGGGCTACCTTCCTCCATACCGCGACTTTTTCAGATCTATTGTGTCTGCCCTCAAAAGCGATTAGAGTTCTTCGGCTAGCCCTGCCTAGCCCTGGCTAGCTTTCAGATCCCCTGTGTGTCTTTGGGCTCCTGGTTTTTCCTCACCCAGCGTAAGGAACCATAGTCTTGACAAGCCCTCACAGTGGCAAAGTATGTGTACTGCTGTTTCCTCCTCTTCCTGACAGAACCTGCACAGCAGTTCTTCAGTCAGGCCTATTATTGTACTCATGTGTTTGTTGAGCCTACAATGCCCTGTGAAAAGTCCCACTAGTATTCTAGTTGAACTTTGTTTCTGGCTCAGTAGATATTCTGTGAATGTTGGCAATGGTTTTTTAATAAACTCTTTTGCCTGTCTCATTCCTGGCGAGTTGTTTCACCATTCTTGAGATTTGGTTTGAATCCATGTTGATACTAGTTTTTTGTATAGCTTTCGCAATACCACCGAAGGTTTCTGGGCCACTCAGAGCTTTGTTTGCTCCTGCTCGGGCAAGTGAGTCTGCCTCTTCATTGCCCTCCTACCTTGTATGTGCTGGTACCCATGCTAGAGTCAGTCTGTTCGAGGAAACTTTCATATAAACTTGCATGGCAGACTTCGAGCTTTTCATTTTGTCGAATCGGTTACCAGCCCCTGTATATCATAGCATTCCGATAGCTACCGCAAGGACGAGGACGGCATCTACCGCCTCCAGACGGTACGTTACGAAAGCCTGGAGGTGACCCAAGAGATGATCCGCAGCGAAGCCATGCCCGCCAACAACGTCATGCCTGGAGTGTCCTACAACCTGAAATACGACAACGATGGCAAATCCGGATATGTGTTGTCCATTTCTGCTACCGGCGAACAGAGTGTCAACGTCCAATCGGAGAAGGAGCATCGCGACAACTTGCTCATCACCATCAATGATGTGGATGAGGAGGGGAATATTTTGAATTCTCGCGTGGTGGAGTCTAGTATCGGAAAGGTGGTGACTATAGCGGAAAGTGCCAACGATGAAAATGATGTGAAGATTAACGTTGAGGATCATATGGAAATCATAGATAACAATGTTGAAATTAATTGTAAAACTGAGGAACTTAATAACGATGAAACTGCGCAAATAAATAATTGTGAAACTGAGGACCAAAGTAACTGTGAAACCGAGGAAATAAATAACTTTGAAACTGCGCAGATCAATAACTGTGACACCGAGAAAATAATTAACAGTGAAACTGAGAAAATAAGTAATTGTAAAAAGAAACTTAGGCGTTGTAGGATTTTAGTTAAGAAAGAATAATTAATTGATTGTAAATATTGTCAAATATGTGAAATAAAGTTGCTGATTACCATTCACAAATTCCACGAACTGAGTTATTTCTTGGAAAATCCTGTCAAGTATTGAGAGAGTGATGAGTATAACGCTGATGGTGAGTAGATTGTAAACATTTCGCACCGTTAAATATGTGGAATCGCTGAGGATCATATGGAAATCATAGATAACAATGTTGAGAGTCATTGTAAAACTGAGGAAATGAGTAACTATGAAACTGAGGAAATAATAACTGTGAAACTGAGAAAATAAATAACTCTGAAACTGCGCAAATAAATAACTGTGAAACTGCGCAAATAAATAACTGTGAAACTGAGGACCAAAGTAACTGTGAAACCGAGGAAATAAATAACTTTGAAACTGCGCAGATAAGTAACTGTGACATCGAGAAACAGTGAAATTAACAGTGAAACTGAGGAAATAATCAATTGTAAAAGGAAACATTTCGCACCGTTGAATATGTGGAATCGTCACCATTAACAATGTGTAATCACTGTCAACGAATGTAGGTATATCGATGACGGTGAATGATGAGGGTGACAATTATCGTAACGCTCAGATAAAAAGAGTGAATGTAAAAGGATACTTATGTGTCGATAAGGTCATAAAACAAAAGAAAGAGTGATTAGGTGGTAGAGCAGGACTCCCCCTAGGGAGGAAAATGAATAAATTGAAAAAAATTATATGCGTAAAAGAGGTTATGAAAAACTAAATCGATAATGAATTGGACTATAAATAGTATATGTGAGTTAAATATTGCACGTAACATTGCTATCGATGATTTGGGGGAATACTTTGAACTCTTTAGAAGCGGAGCCAATTCACTATAGGATGAGTGGTATTGGTATTGGTATTAGTAGGTTGGATGGTGACAGATGCGCTGCGACCTAATCAGATCTATTGTGCCCCATCTGCTTCTGCTATATCAAGGATTTCTTGTTGGATGAGTGGTAAGTGGCTAATGAAAGTTTATGTTGAAATAACTGAACAAATGAACATTGATTGAAAGTAAAATGAATACTAATTTACGGTTATGAAGTGATTGAGGTGGATGAAGTGGTTGAGAATAATTGTAAAATAGAAGGAATGAATGTGCTTCCTCCACTTATACCCTGGAAGTAATGAAATATTTTGGTGCATGGCGTCAGAGCGATCGTGAAACTAAGAAAAACATCTTTGCGAAATATTCAGGAATAGAATGGTTGTACAAAACATGACTATTAACGTGGACGCCTATATTTGAAATGTTAGAGGCTATGTTTTTTATTGTTTATTTATTTTCATTTTCACCAAATGAAGCAATTGGTTTTCCATTTTCTTTCATTGATATTTCATCAAATTAACCCATTTTCTAAAATGAATGGTGTATCAGTAAGAAAAAAAAAAACAAAATAATTTATATACAAATTATCTATTGTATATCACATAATCATTATGGTAAATATAAATATAAACTACAGACTACAGAAATAGTACAAAATGTCTTCATTATTCTATAAAAGTTGAGCTAAACATAATTAAGTCTTCATCATATTTTATAGAGGTAATATTTCACAAATATTACATTCGATGGAAAAATGAGTATATACAAAGTTACAAAAATATTTGTTTCTAAGAAGGCAGTATTTCAATTAGCATTGAAAAAGATGAGTATTACTTATAGAGTATTTCATATCGATACTTGTTTCACATAACAGATTTTGGGTCACTGGTTTCAAGATATGAGTTTGAAAAAAAAGTTTTACATGTAATAAATCATAATATTTTTCTCAGTGAATAATTTTTCACAAAAACTATTGGTTAGGTTATCTCTCGTAATGGACCATCTATATCACCGAATATATACTATTATTGTTTCAATAATTCTACAATACCTACTTGATAATCTGGCAGTAACGAGCAAAATGGTGATTCAATCCGCTTCTCTAGTCCAAGTACCTACTTGAGTTATTTGTTTACAGGTGGAAGCACTCTCTGTTCCATTAGTTTTACACTTCGGTAGAGTTAGCTCATTGTTTAATAGAAATATCAACCATGAAACAATTTTTGAAATATTTTTAGGTTCTCATTTTTGACAACTATTTATATCTTAGCCTTATATCGATATTTCATCAATAGCTATTTATGTCGACCCGAAGAATAGTTTTGTGACATTGATAATATTTTTGGAATTCAGAGTGCTCTCATAAATTCTCAGTAAAATGAATGATAAATTGGATGACTAATTGAATAGAAAACGAAAATTGTCAGTTTTAGGGGTTGCTTCCAGAGTATTCATTGATGATATCGAAACATGTTCAGAGCATTGCAAACGTTTTAATGTACCTTGAAATGATCATGGCGCTTGAAAACGTAGAAAGATTTGTGTTCCAACTCCCTTTTACCAAACTAGACTTTCATCTACTTGTTTATGATGGAATTATCTCAATACTGTAGTAGAGCTTCACGAAGTCAACTTTGAGGGCGCTATGAGGTTCAAAAGCGTTGTTTATTGTGCATTGAAAAATACTCAGAAGGATTCAACCTTCCCATAGCCGAAAACATTCACAGCGCTTTGAAAACTTTCAAAAGTACTTTCATACATTCATTGAAAACTCTAGGAGGTATTAAAAATATCCATATAGCGGCACTTAAATTGTTTAGAGTGCTTTGGAAGCGTTCAAAACGCGTTGAAAACGTTCATGGGACATTGAGAGGCGTATAGAGGCACTGAAAATTTAACAGCTTTCAAATGTCTTTCAGTGCGCCTTGAGAACGTTCATGCGATGCACTCAGATCGCTTACAGCGCTTCGAAAACGTTCTAAAGACACTGAAAAACGTTTAATACCGCCTTAAAAATACTAAAAGTACCTTAAAAACGTCCATTGCGGCCGTGAAAGCATTCACAGCGCCCTGAAAATTTCCAAATTCGCGTTCACGGGACATTGAGAATGTTCGTAGGCCTTGAAAATGTCTATACAGGGTGTCCCGAAACTCAACGTCATCCTTTGGAGGGCTGATAGAACAGCTCATAACTAACCAGAATGTCGCAATATGACCTTGGTAAAATATTGATAGTTCTGTAGATATTGGCACTTTTATGAATTTCGTGAAAATCGAAACCTTTGATCAGTATTTCGAGTGCCGCAGGTACAAAACTTCATAAGTTTATGATTTTGATTTTTGTTGTGCAACCTGTTATAACCCTAATTGATTATAATCCAAAATAAAATAAATCCAAAATGAAAATATTGGTGCAATACTAGTCTGAGTAAGCTGATCAAAATGAATTAACTCTTGAATCAGGCAAACACTTTCTTTTTCTTCAAAGGTATTGCACCAATATTCTTAATTTGGATTGTAATCAAACTATCGATATTTTACTGAGTTTTGAGACAACCTGTATAGAGGCACTGAGAATTCAACAGCTTTTAAAAAATTTTCAACAGCACCTTGGGAACGTTCATGGCGCTTACAGCGCTTTGAAAATGTTCTAAAACAACTGGAAAACGTTCAATAACGCCTTAAGGACAATCAATAACGCTGGCGATCGTCAACAACAGTAATTACAACGTTCATGGACTTCTACAAACGACAAAATGGCTTCTAAAACTTCCAAAGCGCCTTATAAAGAGTCGAAAAAGTCTATGTCCTAAACATCTTATTATGTGATTATAACCGGGCGGGTCCATCATCACATCCTGCTGTTGCCGCCCATCCAACTGACGGTGTTCCCTCGCGAGTGCATCGGCAGCGAGTTCCTGCTGCCGTACACTTCCTCGTCGAACGCCTGGTTCACGTGACCGTTCTCGAACACCTCTTTGGCGGGCACGCTGCTCGCCACGCTGTTGCGGTGGTTGCGCGAGGCGTTGTTGTTGTTGCCGAGGGCGGCGAAATCGTTCTTGGCGCCGAGGGTCTGCATGTGCGATTTTCGGCGCTCCGCCATGACGGAGTTGATGCGCACCTCGAGCGCTTTCATCGTCTCGCGGCGCATGGTCATGCGTCTGCTGAGGACTGGGGTGCCTGGAAGAGATGCTCGGTTCAGTCAAAGATCATACACACCCTACATAAGCAAAATACACTCTTTAACAGGAAAAGCAATGCAAGTCACAAAGTCTGTCGACCACGAATATATTTTTGTTAATGATAAGTATGTTGTAACTAGTTTCGGCCACAGGCCATCATCAGACACAAAAATGATGTATTCGGAAGTACCTGAAAGATAAATATGGCCATTGTTAAGGAGTCAAAAAAGAGTCAAGGAATCGATATACTAACCTACAACGTAGCTTCCATTTGCATTTGCATAACCTGATGAATCTCACGGAGAGAATTTTTCAAAGTTTTTGATAAATTGTGCCAATGTTCTTCAATAATATAATGCTGCCCTGGTTTTACTGGACTTTTTCCAGATTCAAACCTATTTTGAATTCAGGACTGATATTGTGAAATTTTACCTAGGCTTTTGATTTTTTGCACTCAATATGTATTGCTGGGGTTAGTATATCGATTTATTGGCTCTTTTTTGACTCCTCAACAATGTCCATAATCATCTTTTAGGCGCTTCCCAATACATCATTTCTGTGTCTGATTATGGCCTGTGGCCGAAACTAGTTACACTACTTATTATTTAAAAAAGTATTTTCGAGGTCGACAGACATTGTGACTTATTGCTTTTTCTTCTAAAAATCAATTGGACTACTTTGAGAAGTATGGATGGTTTCTACGATTCAAAATACACTCTATTCGCTTTAGAAAATAGGCGTACGCCCCTCATCGAAGTTCTTGAAAGCTGTCAAAGCGGCATGTTTACTTTGGTTTCATTGGTTCACATTTGTTTTTTGTTTCTGCTTATGGTTATATCATCAAAACAAATAGCTCAGAAGTGTTCAAGTTATTGCCGTCAGGTGGCGCGACGTGTTGTTTTCTATCGCGAAAAGACCAACAACTAGATTGGATAACCTTGAACAATGGATAGTGCGCAGGAGTTGCAGGCACAGGCACACATTGACGAATGACGATTGACATGTCTTCTTTGTTGTGATTTTATCCTTTTAGAAGTGAGATTATTACATTTTTCGCGCAGTAGCACCTCCACTCAAGACGAACTTTTGATTGCTTCCATAGGCATCTTCGGAAAATCACAGTACCAAAAAGGTTCAATAGACCCCATGAAGATTTCTTCAAAATCAAGATAACGTCTTGAATTTCAAAAATACAAGACGGTACACATCGGGAAGAGGGGGTTGGTTCTGAACCGAATTCATCTTTGGGTATCAAGTCATCCATCCATCATCGAAAAGGTCACCAATTTTAACGTTACTTTTTCGTCGAGAAAAAAAAACAATTTCTGGAAGTTGAATGCCGCAATGAGGCCTTTCCACAGCCCTCTAGAAGTTTTACAGGGTGATCCCTAAAAGCGTGACAAACCAAAAATTGATTTTGATTTTTTTAAATGGAACACCATGTTTTTTATATATTTTTTTGCATCTCTGAATTTTTGTGATCACAAAAATAAATATATACAGGGCCATGATGTCTTATATTTTCACTTTTTATCACCACTCTATTGAGCCTAGAACAGTTTTTCTCTGATTAATTGGTGATCACACGAATAATTTGAAAATGTATTCGATAATGTTGCAATACCACTGTCAAATATTTGCGCCTCATTCATGGCTTACCTGATATCTGTAGAAGCCAACACACAAAAATTGTTTTTCGGGGGCCAAAAAGGTGATTATTCAATTTTTTTGGGATTTTCTCCTCGTTTCTTCAAAATGAAAATGTCACTTCGTTTAAGGCATTTTCCTATCAGAATTGTCAGTGACAATTATTTGTATTGAAAAATCTGGAATAATGAATATACCACCTCCTCGATTAACCTACAGACAGTATTTGTCGTTTGCCGTTAAAAAAAATGATTCGTGGTTTGTTACGCTTTCAGGGACTACCCTGTAAAACTTTTTATAAGGACTGTGGAAAGGCCCCATTGCGGCATTCAACTTCTGCATATTGTTTTTTTCTTTCCATAAGAAATTGAAATAAATATAGGAGCTTCTTCGATGGATAAGTCTGTACCTATTTCGTTTCCATAAGAATTATTTTATGTTGATTCTGCTACTTCTATAATTGGCCAAAAATAATTTACTCACGCTGCTCTAGCTGAATTCATTAGATTACCACATAATATAAAAAATTACAGGCATATTGCAAAATTTAAAATTGAATTGAAAAAACTCATGATTTTATTATTAAATGGATAAAATTGATACTTTGCCATATACTGATTAGTCCCTGTGGCTATTTTTATGACTTGATTGATTTAGCATTTTTAGATTTCTCAGATTTTGTTGTTGTTGTTGTCACCTTATTTTATTATTGTTGTTTTGTAATCAACTGCCTCATACCAGAATTTTATTTCTGACTGGAAGCTAGTTTCTCAATAATCAATAAACAATAAACGATAAAGCTGTATCTGACACTCAGATGCTTCTGATATAGTATGAAGATTGGATAATCCAAGATTATTTATCCTATCATATTTATTATTCATCCAGCCATTGATGAAATAAACCTCTGGTGCGCTCACTCTTCATTTGTTTCGTCAGACTGGTTCTTGATATAAACAATTGAATTTCAGACGATGACGTGGGGTTCACATATCGAATGTTAGATGGCGTGATTCTTAGAACTTATGATCAACATCAGTTCTACCAACCTTGATGCGGCTAAATCGCAAAATGTATTCCCTATCTTCATTGGTCACAACTCGGTCACAATTGTCACATTGATGCCTGTAATTTTGGTACGGCACCAGACTAAATTTAGCGACATTCACCCACGCCATGTTATGTTCATCGAAGTAGGCGAAAATCAAGGAATTGTAAAACAGGAAAGGATTGAAGTGCGTACACCAGAGGTTTATTTCATCAATATCCAGCCTACCTGCTTCAGGATTGGCGTTGAGCTTGGCGAATCGTTTCTTGAAAGCCACATCCAAAGTACCGATTTGTCGCTTCTTTTGTGCAGCCTTCTCGAGATTGTGGATCGTCTTCCTCCTGCCTATCCTGTCTGGCCCAGATCCGGAATCGTTATCGTAGTCTCCGTCGATGCCTTGCAATCGCTGAAGTTGTTTGACTATCTCCACCGCTTGTTTGTCCAGCAGGGCATTCGGTGACATTTCCTCTTTCTGAAAAATAAATATTTATCTATGGTCTATTCTAGGGTCCCTTGATGCAAACTGACGTATTTGTCATTTAACAGGGTACGGACAGATCATAGCTCCTTTCTCTTTTAATCATCTAGTGACTTTGGTTTCGTGTATTGGCGTCCCTGACATGACATTGCTGTCAAGTCACATTCATAGGCGTTAAAAGATCTTACAAAATTTTAATTTCATACTTGATCTTGTAATACGACATTATTCAATTATGTTTTGGAAGGATGGTAAAATGTGCTGCGTTAGGCTGTATCAATCAGTTGGATGGCAAATTAGAATTTGTGAGCTGACCATCAAATGCAAATGAACTTAGAACATGGAAAGTGAAGTGACCGAATGGGGAAAATTGGTGAATACATCAGCAAAATATTCGAGGTAAAACTAATGCAAAATCACATATTATACGTTCTTATTGTGCCTATTATTATCCACTCCACAAGTTCTTGAATGCATTCTAGTAGAAACAGTTTTGATTAAAACGGAGGATTAAAAGAAGAGGCATATGCCCTACCATTTGAAAAATTATACCTACATTCAGGAAATATTAAGTGTTCGTGAAAAACTGCAAAAATGATTCCCAACATGAATATATACATGACATATGAGTACATTATTTCAAATACCTACATAAAATTTTTCACCATTTTTCAACCATAAGGCTTAGTCTGAAATCAAAATTAATTTATTGATAAGTACTGCCTAAGAACAGTCTCATTTGGTAAATGTATTAAACTTCCAGAAAAATTTGCTCATTGCCTCACAAAGATTATGCTGAAGTTGAAAAATCAAAAACTCGAAAATTATCATCATCATTTTGGATATAATATATAGAGTTGATTAAGAAATTACATGTGAAAATTACGTATGATACGCCAATGTCCTCAATATAACCTAAAAAACAACAAATATCAGAAATCTAGTGTTTATCCCCAGGAATTAATAAAGATGGAACTATATAACTGTTTCACAAACACAAAGTGAGAGGAGACAAGGATCTGTCCACTCTGTTAAGATGACAAATACGTCAATTTACATCAAGGGACCCTAGTCTATTCCAACTACGAAGACAGCGTTGGAAACCATGGGGAAACTTTGACCTTCACTTTGATTGGTTCATATGGGATCAAGGCAATATTAAACTTGTCTAATATTATGTCCTATGAACGTGACGTTGAGGTTGAAGTTTATTTCGTGGGAAGATGATCACATCATATTTCATTCATTTGTCGGTTTATTTCAGGTTACAATGAATTTTCATAGCAATTTCAAACTCGAAGTGGCACCCATGCAATCATTCAGATGTATAAAACATGGCGTAGTCAATGAAATCCTAATGACTTCAGCATATTCAAATTTGGTTTTCCAAATAAATAGTAGTCATAATAACAACCATACAACTAGACAAGTAGATCATTATTCTGTAAAGAAAATTGAATCAGATATTGGTTATAAATCCATCTATCACAATGGAATGATACAAAACTATCAAATAACTTGAAGCTGATTATTGGTATTGAAAAATTTAAAAACAAATTCAGGAAACATCTACTCCTGTAATATCGAAATCCTATCTCATTTTTATAGTTTTCTCGTACAATTACTATAGTTTCCATTGGGTACCTGAAAGCTGAGTCAATTAAGAATCATTTTCAGCTGAATTAAAAAAATATTCTTCTTGAGTGTGAGTTTTATTTTACTGTCTTTTTTTGTCAATTATTATGTTGATATATTCACCATGTTTCCTGTTACAAACAAATGTTGTTTCTTGGAAAAATAAAGTTGATTGATTGATTGATTGATTGATTGATTGATAATAAGATAATTGATGACAGTGGGTTACATGAAATATGCTTGTTGTTATTCCTTGAATGTATACTCCTGGCATATAAGTATCAATATTAATTATTGTTTAACTTTTCAAGTCTGATACATAGTTCTTCCCAATGGAGCTTAAAAATTCCAACATTTTGTAGATATACCTATCTTACTACCATTACATTAAGATATGGAGGTGTTCGCGGGTGACAGGTGATGAGTATCTGACGTCATAAAAGTCGAGAAGATGATGTTTTCTAGTTACTTACCTACCTCTATAGGTAGGTATTCAGTAAAATTTCATTATTGGTATAAGAAACCAGACTTTCTGAGGATTGATAACTAAATTGAGTGATATTTCGGAGAGCAATGACGAATATCAAGAAGAATTGTGTTTCAATAATGTTTGCTCACCGACAAAAACTACTAACTAGACCGCCAGTGTCATGAATCCAAATAAGCTTATCCATTTACTAGATTGAACTTGGTTCTCTGGAGTATACGCATTCAAAACCTGCCATATTTCTCACTCACTCATACTCATGTTTGCGAACACAATAAGTCATGGGAGTGGATCCTACGACTTGAGCATCTCAGAAGTGCTTTCAGATGAGCGATCTGTATGACAATTTCATATTGCGGTGTAGATGTCAAAATGGTTGATTTAGAAGATAATTAATAAGGATAATTATCAATAAACAAAGCTAACCTTCAGGCTATTTCAGACCTGGAATCTATTCCCTAATAATTATTTTGAACTTGACCAAAAATATTGAATAATTTGGATCAAGCTTGAATTTCAGTTTCATATTGTAGGTTTCATGGTAAATGTCGTGTTTTTTTACTGAAATTATGACAATAAATTACCTTCTTTGTGCAAGACCAGTTGAGTTCAGTCGATGCCAGGATGTGGGCTAATGTTCCAAATCGATGGAACAACATGGCGGTGAACTGGATGACCAAAATGAGTGCGAAGAAGAATACAAACACCAAACCAATGGGTTCAAGTTGTAGATATTCCTTCGAGATGTGTACCTAAAAAAGTATATCGCTCAATATCATTGAAACTTGATTATATTTATTATGTCAAATACTTTTCTTCTAATTCCGATTAATCACATAATTGTTAGCCAAGCATAATAATCGTTTGTGAGCAAATGAAGCTCAATTTGTTTTCAGTTTCAGTGGAATATATACAGAAAAGTGCACAAAGAACGGCCAGGACTGTAATTTTTGAATCATTCGAGATAGGGTTTTGAAAATTGGTGGGCAGCTAGTATACCAAATTGCTCATTAATTGACGAAACAATTTGTGTTCTACCACTTCCGGTTTTACTGGAAACGGCCCCAACTTTTGATTTTTCAATGGGACACCCTGTATTTTATTCCATAATCGGTTAGAGATTTTCATATTGAATTCATCGATACCGGGTTTGATAGGGTTATTTCAAACGATTACGCAGATATTCGCGTTCTAAGTTTCCATATGCTCAATGAGTGTGACAGAGAAAGAAGTTTTGATATTGCGCAGTCATATCCATTAAGCATAAAATGGAAACTTCGAACGAAAAATCTTGTAATCGTTTGAAGTATCTATCGAACACGGTATCGTTGAATTCGTTATGATAATCCCTAACCGATGATGGAATACATTTAAAAATCAAAAGTTCTGGTCGTTTCCGGTGAAACTGAAAGTGATGATAGAAGAATTGTTTCATCAATTGATGAGCAATTTGGTATACTTGCTACTCACCAATTCTCGAAACCATATCTAGAATAATTCAGAAGTCACAATCGTGGCCGTTTTTTCTGCACTTCTTTGTATGTTTTCAATTCTAAACAATGACTTTAAAATGTCAGTAAAAAGAATATTTTAACTCATTATTATTATTACATGATTTTTAATCAACTCAATGTTCATATGATTCCTTGATAAAACATCAGTTGCTTCATGGCATTAACCAAAAAAATGTGCAAGTATGACTATTTTGACTGAAGAAAAGTATTCGTTTCAATTCAATGTATTGAATGAAGCATGCAATATTCAATTATAAAAATCACACATTACGCTCGTGAATCAATACAGCTAAACATTATTTTGAAGATTTCAATTGTTTTCCAACTTATCAATGCAAAAGTGCGTTTTTTATAAATATGAATATAATCATGTGAAACACATAATTAACAATATTCAATGCGAGTTTGCATGAAAGAGATGAACAACATGTGATCCAAATTAATCTATTCAGGAAATGCAGAAAACTAACCAACAAAAAATTTATGATTTTCGATTGAACTCATCTACTTTTTTTCAGATCATTATTTCTTCCATGCATACTCTAGATTCAATTGAATTATCATTATAAACACCTTCGTGGAGTTATTCACAAAAGACAGGAAACCAGGAACACAGAAATAAACGACATGGGAAACAGCTTTATGGTGGAGTCAAAAAAGAAATATTTTGTTCGATAATCGGTGTTACTTACTAAAACATCTATCTTGATTGTTCTGTCATGAAATGATCTGATAAGTGAATGAATGATCATGAGATGAATGATGACATTGATACTTTCTCACTTTTTCAATCATTACATTAAGAATTATCGAATTGTTACCATTGAATGGATTCTTAAAAAAACATTTTTTTTATACGATCGCCCAAGAGATGCTTTAATTCTCTATTCATAACAACTTTATTCTGAAGATAACGTTTTTTGTAATTTGAGTTTACATGACAACATGGTAACTACACAGGGTGTCCGTTATTCGAGCTCCACCATGGGTATCTCAGTTATTATAAGAGATACGAGGTCGGTTGTATTAGGGCAAAGTTGTGCATTTTCATGCTGAACGTTTATCTGAAAGAACATTCGATGTCATTATCAGTTTTAGAATAGGCTTATATCACAAAAAAAATGTATTTCATAATTCGATAGAACTCACCCAAACTAGCTCACCACCGCAAACCGTTTCTTGCTGTGAGCTTCCTATGTTTTATAAAAAAATATTGAAATCCCCGATTTTTCGGACCTCTGAAAACGAGGCGATATGATGTGACGTCAAAACCCTAATACTGAAACAAGACTATTCCAGACAGAGATGAATGATACATGATTTCTGACAGAGTGAACTAGCGCGAGATCACAGTTGAAAGAATTAATATATCAGTTGCCTCAGTCTCCGTCGGGCGTTTGGTATTTTCTTTCAACTATGGCGAGATGAGGTTTCTCATTATTTTCATATATTTCTGAATCATTATTCATGTATAAAATGATCATTATAAACATGGTTTGAGTTAAAAGTTCTACTAAGGTATACACGCCCATTATTTGAAGAAACCGAGATACCTATTGTAATTTAAGTTTTTATTTTTTCAAGCGAAAACCAAAAGACCTAGACGTTTCTGACTAGGGCATTCTCAATCCACTTTTTCACAAGGAATCTGAATCTGTCATAGTATTTTCCAGGACGATCTTGATGCCAAAGTTACAACACTCAACTCTGTTTTTTCTCATGGGCGCCGTTTTGAATTTCTGCATTTTTGAAAAGTCTTCTTTTCTCTGATTACAATGATGTATCACACGATATGATCGAATCTTTCCTGTTGATCAAAATTGGGAAAAAACATTTTTGCGAAGAGTGCTTTGAAAAAGGAACGCCAACAGTGTGTATAACAACTGAATTTTGACAGTTCAATTGAATATGTGAACAGAACTGTTGAATTCGTAGGCTCATCCACATAACGCAAGAAAGGTTGCCGAGAGTCTCAAGATATGTTTCCTGACAAGGTGATTTCCAACAACGGAGGCATACGTTGGCCGGCGCGGTCACCTGATCTTTCTCCACTGGATTTTTATTTATTGGGAACTATGAAAAATTTTATTTTCAATACTGTACCGATCGATATTGATGAGCTGAGAAGAACCATAATCACCACTTTCAGGACTAAGATAAGAAGACATTTTCGTTTTCTTTCAACAATTCAAACATTAAAAATGACACATTAAATTTTCTTGCAGATAAATGTTCAGCATGAAAATGCGCAACTTTGTCACAATTTAACCGACCTCGTATGTTTTATAATAACTGAGATTCCCATGGTGGAGCTCGAAAAACGGACACCCTGTAGACACTTATAGGTACTGCTGTTTGATATAAAAGAATCACCGACAATGAAGTTTGTCCTGCAATAACCCTAGTATATCGCTTTAGCTGCAATATTGAAATTGAAATATACTGTAAATTTTTTCAATATTGTACGACGCGTCTGAACTGCCATTCTAAAAAAAAATTATTTTTTGTCAAGAAGATTAGACTGTAAATTATGCAGAAAAAACTTTTTTATATCCAACAGATCTATTACCTATACAAAGAATCTAAAAAATGGAAATAAATCAGCTATATATTTATAACTTATAACAGGAATGGAAATGATATTAATTTCAAGTCATATACGTGATACAAAAAATAAAACTGTGAAAACCTTGAAATATAAAACAAATAAAACTATTGGACAAAGGAATTATAAATATTCAATTCCTATATATGATATAATTCCAGTTGATATCAAAAAAATAAAATCACCTAGGTGCTATAAAATTAAAATAAAAACTTTGAATAAACTTATTTTCCATTATTATTATTATTATTAACTGTAAATTAGGCAAATGTTCGTGAAACAAGTTTTTTATGATAGCAGTTCATACTCGCAATAATATTGCTTGTATAGTAAAATACTCTTCAAAATTCGAAATGAGAAAATGTATTCGATCGTACAAAAAATGTTGTGTGCAACATGTGCAAAAAGCATATTTCTTCCACTCAGCATGATTGCAGCTCTCGACATCGTCTTTACACTTTTCGCAGTAGTTGCACAAATATCTATTTCCGTTTTATTGAATTGTGACTTTGAAAAACTTTCTTCAAACGATTCATAATTTAATGGAAATTAATATAAATGAATGGAATGAGGTGGAGTGGATGGAAGGATGAGTGTTAATGATTTTCCGGAATTCCGTATTATTTATTTAGTTATTAATCAGAAGTGCATTCGATCATATTGTCAGCTGAATGTATAAAATCTTAATGTGGCCAGGTTATTTTTGTCCATTCAATTTCTAGGTTAGATGAATGCTCAATTAGAGGGTGCTACCAAAGTTCACTTGGTTTTTGAAGATCCACTATATTTCCCTGAAATTTTTTGTCATTTTTGAAAATTTATACTCGTTTCATAATTGGTTTCAACTGAATCAACAGCGCCTTCAAAACAATAATTCACTCTCGGAATTTATCAACAGCCGTAAGTTCTACAAACATGTTTTTGTTACGAATTTTTTTTTATGTTCTGGTTCCCACGAAAAGGGATATCCTGTAATGTTCAGAGAACATCGTGAGAACCAAGGGAAATAAGGTAGGAATTGGTGTTCTTCTTAAATTTCTGGAGGTTATATGCCTCGGGTAACAACTCCCTTGGCAATGTGTTCCAGAGTCTCGCTGTTCGTTGGATAAACGAGTCTTTGAAAAGTGATATTCTGCAGGTCTCCAAAGTGACCACGAAGAGGTGCGAAGCCTCAACTCGACGGGTTAATCTCGCGGGGACTGCCAATGGAGGAACAATTGTTGATATTTCAGAAGAGCATCGTCCATGAAAATATCTATAAAATAGGGCCAGATCGCCTTCTTGTCTACGGTGTTCCAGAGAAGTGAGTGAGTTCGTGAGCTAGGCATCACCCACGAGACGAATTGCCCTTTTTTGTACAGAACCCATCAATTTTTGAGTGCTGCACTCCAAATATGGAAACAGTATTCCAGGACAGGTCGGATTCGTGCCTTATAGATCATAAGCAGCTGACTGGGAGTAAAATAGCTCCTGGCCCTAAACAGAAAACCATGTTTTTGGGATGCACTTTTAGCAATTGATCTCACGCGATTTTCCCAAGAAAGATTATTGTTGATAGTAATACCAAGCATCAAAATGGATGTCTTCAAAGGTATGGTTACTCCTGACAGGCTTATGTTGGGCTCAGTGAGATCGGCTTCCCTAGAGAAAAGGCATGCTTGTGTTGTTGTTTGCATTGAAATCTACCAAGTTATTGGATCCCCATTCTAGAATTGTTGCCAAGTCCATATTGTCAACATTTCTCCCTCGTTCGTTTCTGATTTGCCTGGCTGGTATTGGAGCCCTGGAAGGGAAGGCGGTATGGAGGGTACTGTCATACGCAAAGCTTTGTACTGGACATGAAGTTGCTTTCAACAAAACGTTGATATGGAGTAGAAATAGTGTTGGTGCTATAATTGATCCTTGCGGAACACCAGCATTTATGATAAGAGAGTCAGATGAAACTCCGTCGACCACTACATGGAGAGACCTGTTTGAAAGAAAACTAGCTAGTAGAGAACATAGCTGGGGAGGCAAGCCATAAGATGGAAGCTTGGCGAGGAGTCCGTGGTGCCAGACTCGATCGAATGCCTTGGAGATATCAAGTGAACTCAATTTGAATAAATTAGATTGATTTTTCTCTGTATTGTGAGATAACTAAGTAGCTGGTAGCTGGGAATGCAAGTAGCCGGTAATGATACCTACTACATTATATTGTTGTAGTCAAGAATAACCTGGCATACTCTGACCAAATTTATTGTCCATTTAGCTGACAGTCAGTTAAGTAACATTAGATGAATTAACTAGTTGATATTAATATTAATATTTTATCCTCCACGTGTGATAGATAGACCTTGGTGAGGGTGATTTGAAAAATGTGCCAACCACACCGAATACTTAGGTGAAATTCAGGTGTGTGTGTATGTGATTAAACTGTGATGTTCCGGTAGAAACCGGTTTTGTGAGTTGTGCGATGAGGTCTCCAGTAAAATTTCTGAAAAATCTTCGACTCATGTATTACTCCGACAAATGAAATGACAAATGAAGATATGTTGATTCGATTCGAGATTAAAAATGAGCCCATATGAATGTTATCTTTCGATTATTTCAGATGATTTGTTAGGACTGGAAAATCCCATTATTGATGTTATGTAACACAACACACAACATAAAATTTGCAGTAGGAGAGTGTGTTAATCACTGGAAAGTGTGTTGATATCTAGTGATGTGTACGTTTTTGACTAGTCATAACTCATCGACAGTTCCGAATAATATGCACAACCAAAACAGTTTTGCACTCACCACAATCAGTTAACTCTTATTCTAATCGATGCGTTCCATATTTATATGAAGCATTTTTCTTCATCAGAGAGTTGAAGTAATCACTGTACGTAGACCTCCACGTAGACGTTAACGTACGAAAAATAACGTTTACGTATTGTCGTTAAATTGAGTTGAAGTCGCCACTTTGGTCATCAATGTCATCATAACGTAATTAATAATACATTTTGTTTTCGGTTTGTATTGGTCATTTTTTGTTGTGTGTTTAGATTCGAACATTTATTCCTGTCAAAATTAGAGGACTCCTTGATGCAGAACTCGTTGGTGATCTCGAATTTGATAATTTTGACTCATCGGCATATTTCGAGTATAGTTTGGTTAACGTACGTTGATATTTAAGGTATACGTGAAGGAACGTGAGATAACGTACACCCGTAAGCCCACTAACAACGCAAACGTGAAGAATTGGAAACTGCGCATGCGTAGCTGTCAATTTCTACGTTTACGTTAACGTTCATGACAACACTTCAACTCTCTATCATCTCAGAAATATACGAGACTGCTAATTTGAGATGTAGGTAGCTTGTACATACTACTTGATACTTTTTTCTCGGAACAGATTGTTCAAATAATAAGAAAAGTAAGTGAAGAGACCAAAATAATTGAAGATGGGATTCAGAGTGTTACATTCATTATGGTATCAATATATCTGTATATCGAACGGCTTATGTAAACAGACCAATGCCTGAAACAGCAATGCAAAATGATATGTCTATCAAAGCCACAGCATTCTGTGAATGTAATGTTTTATAGTCAATGACAATGTTTGAGACATCAATTGAGTCAGACTCAGGGCTGGTTGTATGAAGCTCTTTGTTATCTTGACAAAGAATGAAACGCAAAAGATATATCGCCTCTTAAGATATGAAGGCATAGTACATTTCAATGTTATGCACTACCTATATCGAGCTGATTCATAAATGAGGTGCTATGTTAACAATTTTGCCCACATTTATGATAGAAAACTGTGCGTCAATATCTTCGAAGTAATATGTGTCAAATACTTCGTCATCCAGAAGTACCACATCTTTGACCACTTCTGAGTAGATAAAAGTGGTGCGAAACTGAACATATGCATGCTTATATTTCAGAATATGTTCTGTTCATTTAAAATATTCGACAATGCAGTGTTGCCGCTTCCACTGTAAAGTAGTAGCAACATTGATATTTCAAATAGAACACCCTGTATTTTATCGCATTTTTAGATTCTCCGTGAAGAGCTGTTTTCATCGATTTATCACACTTGGGGACTATCGAAATTGATTACAGAGATATAGGGTGTTCAAACTCGAGATTTTTCAACTTTAAGATTTTTTTGTGTCGAAACTATTCATTATCGGTCAAAACTGCTCGAATGTCACTAACTTAACTTTTGATTCACTATTTACTGATATTTTATCGGAACAGATACAGGGTGGTTCAAAATTCAGAAATCTTATCACCCTCTATCTGTTCCGATTGAATATTAGTAAATAGTAAATCAACAGTTGATATAGGGACATGTGAGCCGTTTTGGCCGATAATGAATAGTTTCGCCACAAACAAATCCTGAAGTTGAAAATTCTCGATTTCGAACACCTATATCTCTGTAATAATTTCCGATAGACCCCAAGTGTGATGTATCAATGAAATCTAAAAATACAATAAAATACAAGGTATTCTATTTGAAATAACAAAGTTGTTGCTACTTTTTGATGAAAGCGGCAACACTGCATTGCTGAAAATATTTTGAATAAAAAGAGCGTGTTTTAAAATATAAGCATGCATATTTTCATGGATTTCTCCTGACTCATTCTCGATATAGAGATAGTGTAAGCTCGTCGTGACATACCTTGTATATTTTTTCGCCTACATGAAATGAATCATATCAACCCTAAAAATGCGTGATCAAAAGTAATGTATATCGTGCATTGGGCTGCTAAACTCATAACAACACGATTTTATAGTTTTTCACTATCTAGACACCATTGACTGTCACTTGCGTGATGCGTATATTTTGACGTTTCACATAAATGTTCATTAAACGTCAGTGTGAATCGAAGTTTGGAATCAAGAGAACAATAATTATGAATTCAAAGACTTTTGTTGTATTTTTGATTAATAAATCTTGTCTGATTCCAATTTTTACCACAAAATTATCAAAAATAATATTTTGAGCACTTAATATGAATAGTTAAAATCGTCTGTGCACGAATAAAAAGCACATCGTTCAACAGGCATTTTGATGCTCTTTCCAGATATGGCAAAACAATTGAGAAATTCAAATGTACATGGTGTTTTTTTGGGCAGAAAAAATTTGTGAATTTGAAGTGAAGCCGGACCTGAATTCTATCCTTTGTTGATGCCTCAATCAATTCGACAGGATAGATTGAGTATGTGTACCAGTTTTCAAAAAAATATACAGGTTGGTTGTGAAGTTATCAGACAATAAAGATATGGGCAAAATTGATTACATCCCCCGTATCTCGGTAATAAGATGTCATAGACCCAACACCCATGGGTTTTTTGAAATCACCCCAGTGACCCTTATCCACAGTTGAATTATTCACCTTTCCGAAATCAACACCCTGTATACAGGGTGTTTCATAATTGAATGTCAATATTTGGGGACGCAATTCTTGGGCCCATTCTAAGAAGAAAGTTTCATATGAACGTATGACCTAAACATCCTAACTTTTGAGATACAGGGTGGTGAAGTTCTCAAAAATTAATAGTTTTTTATTAATATCTGTAATACCACTTCAGATATTCTGATGAAATTTGGCATACATGTACTATGTATCAAGAGGCATCAGTTAGCGTACCACATTTTTTGTTGTTGCCACCAGTGGCGTTCGTATGGAATTTCACATACCTATTTTGGCAGACATTGATGGTACGCCACTGATTAATCTCCAAATTGAAATCATTCCTGAAATTCCCGATCATTTCTAAGCAAATTTGATCACTACAATTTTTTCAATCTGATGCACGGTTTTCGCTTAAAAATAAAAAGCTTTTCACTACATGATTATAGTAATATTGTTAATATGATAATATCACAATGCAGAGAAATAGTTTTTATTTTTAAGATCAAATTTCAGAAATACAATTCATAGTTCATGAACTTTGTATTCGTATTTGGTATTTTCAAATTATAACTTCTCATTGTAGTAGGCTATATTAATTTTCGAGAATTTTACCACCCTGTATCTCCAAAGTTGGGACGTTTAGGTCATACGTTCATATGAAACTTTCTTCTTAGAATGAGCCCAAGAATCGCCTCCTCGAATATTGACATTCAATTATGAAACACCCTGTATATATGTCTCATATTGAAGAATTATTGTCAATTAAATGTGCGCCACTGACTTTTTTGAATTCTGTATCTTCATAACCTATTGACCAACTAAAAATACAACATTTTGGTTTCCTGAATTATTTTGATAATTTGCCTCATTTCCATGGAAAAAAATAATTACCAATTTATTGCATAAATTTGTGCCAAAAAATTCTTTCAAAAACTGAGGTGAAAATAAATGCGGCATCAATGTCCATAGATAGAGAGTAAGTATTGAGATTAATTGTCTTCAAATATTCCTTGATACATGTTTGACACACTCTAAACTCTGTATATTGAGAAATATGTATTCTCGGTCCAGGAAGGCGTAGTTTTCGATAATACGAAGTGTGTCAAACGTGTGTTATAAAATATTTGAAGAAAATGAATATTAATTCTTATTCTACGTCTATGGACATGGATAACACATTTAATTTCACCCCTGTTTGTGAAGCAATGTTTTGCACAAATTCATACAATGAATTGGTATTTATTTTTATCCACGGAAACGCAGCAAAATTGCAAAACAACTCAAGAGACTAAAATGTTGTATTTTTGTTTTATCATTAGGATATGGAGAAAGAGAATTTAAAAAAATCAGGGGCGCACTTTTTATTGACAAAAATATTCGGTAGGGTGCCTCCGGGACGCCACTGGATTTCACAATTTTAATTTAAAAATGGCTAAATCAGCCCCTCATGACAAAGAATATCATAACCAAATTTCAAGAGAATTGGTGGAAGAATATTCGAGATATTCATAAAACAACGACTTTTTCTAAAAAGTTAAACACACTGTATCTTGAAAACTATGCATTTCCGGACTCAAGTATATATGAAATAAATTTCATGTTTTCTCATGCAGAATCACCCCCTTGATTTTTTGCGCATAATTTCCGGACACCCTGTATTTTAAATTTGATTCAACTGTCAGTGAGTGTGAGCTGTCAATACTGGTACGAACATCACAAGAATCGAGTCCCTTCTATCCAAAGAGGCACTCATTAGTATATCCACCATCCAGAAGGCCTATCCTAGACCATTAAATACCTCGGAGGTTTCCTCAATATACGTGATATTAGTGCGCACTCCTAGCGGCCACTTAACGTGGATCTGATTCTTATTGAGCTGTAGAAGAAACACGACTAAGACGAATAAAGCATTGAACATGAAGAACGCAAAAACTGACTTGTTCCGCAGTTCGATCAAGTCTTTGGCTATCCTGTCCTGTAAGGAAATTCATTTGGATTAGATATGGTGAATGGTTGGGCCACATGGTTCCTTGTTGGCATACCTATATAAACTGTATCGGATACCTAATATCACTCGAATTACCTCTACCAACAAAATACCATCGTGAGCCCATATGATTACCTCTTGTGTGGTTTCGTCGTAGGTTATGTTCGTCCGGACTCCGAAAGGCCATTTTATGTGCAGATAGTCTTTTTTCAAGGTCAGCAAGAATACGATTAATACGAAGATGGCGTTCATCATAAAGAAAGCAAATACTGACTGGTCTCGCAATTCCTTCAGGTCTGATGCTATACGGGCCTATAATGTTTGCAAGTGGTGTCATTGGTTATTGAAACAGCAAATCAAATGAAGAAATCAAATTATATCCAGGACATAAGACAATGTAATGATCAATTTTCTAGAAACATAAAGTACAATTGGACCAGTAGTTACTCCTCATGAGGTAGGAACTTTTCAGAATACCCTAGATCATTTACACAAACTAAATGATTTCATATGAAATGTTGAGGCAAATTGAGGAAGATATTCCGATTTGTCTATACTCTCGGAATCTGCTCGAGTTCATCTATCTGCAAGTTGCTGAACTATCTAGGAATATCCTTCATTCTGAAGCAGGAAAGACAATAACTTCGATATTCTGAAGGCATTAAAAAATATCTTTTTTTCCGGTCCTGATGCGACATTCCTTATTCTTGCATAAAAACATCTAAAAATAAACTTCTGCATTACTGATCTCTACCCTTCGTTGCTCAACAAATAAAGTTCACCTTGTCGCTCATTGATACCGCCACCTACTGAATAGATTTTTTTCAATTAGCAAAAAACCGCTTATACCCTTTGGATCGTTAGCGATGGAGTTTATAATATTCAGATTCACAGTCCAAAATTTCTTTTGAGTTGAATGATACTTTGATCATGTTTGAATAGATTTTTGTTTCTCTCAAAATGTTAAGTGTAAATAGTCAAGGATAACATACACAAATCTCAAGGAAACCATAATATGAAATTAAAAACTTATGATTCTTGATTGATCTCATGAGTAATATGAATAGCCCTCAGTTGCCAGAAAATTGAAACACAACTATGTCGATCCATCATGCAAGGCACATAGAATTTTTTTGAATTTTTCATTCCTAGACTTCACAAAATAAATTTCCAAAGAAATGCTTCCGTTAGAACACCACAAAAAATTACTGACGTCACAAGTACTCTTGTAAAAAAATCACTATTCAGTGGGATAACAGCGTTGCCGTCCCAACCGATGCTTCAGCTTGTTTGGATATTGCCTTTTAATGCTAAGCAATACGCCATCTGATGAAAAAAAATCGCATCATTATCATGTGACTAGCAAGTGTGAATTGTTTGTTTACACACTCTGCATTGTGCATTTGTGTGATGATAATAGTTGTTTCATAAGTGATTATTGATTTGATAAGAGTGAAAAGCAGAGCAAATTGTTGTGCACCTGGATGCAACTCTGTGTGTAAAACAACCCCAATTTGACTATTTATCATTTCTCAAATGAGGATCAGAGACTTGAGCATATTGGAGAATCTGGAATGGCGACTTTGGTTGATAGAAAGAAACTGTGGGAGATCGAATTGAAAATAGGAAGAAGGGTTACCAAAAACATGAGAGTTTGTTCCAAACATTTTGTTGAGGAATATTTCATGACTCCTAGTGATTGTTCGTCATAGGTTATAGCGAATGCAATCAGCAATCACACTTGGCGTCAAAATTCTTAGTTTTTTGACAGAATGACAGCGCAAGAGAATGAAGGTCAAAAGGTCAATTTCAACATTCATCGCTCTCAAGACTTACCTGATTTCAACAATGAACTGAGCAAGACAGTTTAGAACTCACTTATCCTTGTTTCCTTATGAACTGGATTGTGACATATCATGACATGATAGATATTACAGTTATGTCATCAGAACTTGAGGATCATTGAAATGGCGAGTGTATACCAGAATCGTTCAGTTAGATTATATAATCCTTGGTATAAACTTATAATTTAGGATTAGGCCGAATTTTGTGCTACAACTCAACACACTCGTTTTGGTATTCATGTCAGCTATAAACTTGTAGAATTGACAATGTGGCCAACACCGATATCGGTGACACTTAGTACATCAATGAATATTAAATCATCTCGAACGTTCACAGTTGATGATATCGATTCGAAAATTGAGAAATATTTACTTGATATTTCCTCAAAATAAAATAGCTGGCAAACAGAAGAAAAATGATTATGACTTCAGTACTGGATACACGAGTTTGCCTCCGTGTACGCTATGTTGGAACGTTTAATGAAATTGTAGGGCATACAAATGGTGCTTTTTTTAGTATTACAGCAAGTTTTATCAAAAAATGTATGAATTCATATTGAATTCACGTATTTGTGTACTTGCCTATTAGAACGATGACTAGACTGGAGCTAAGTCACGACAGGTTTTATTAACCAAAATGGAAGACACTACTGGATATTATATTTTCTTATATTTGCTATTTAGTGACTCGATTAAAAACTCAAGAGGAACATGCAGAAAATCTCACAGTCAACTCCACCAAAACTATTATTTAACATTGGACATGGTTAGAAGCTTCATGTCCAATGTTTAATAAAGTATAGTTTTGGTGGAGTTGACTGTAAGATTTTCTTCCTGTCCTATTATATTCACTCCACTGCAAGATGGATGGACTCAGATGGTTCAAGAGGAACATATATGATTACCTTTTCTTCCTTATTTTCATCTAGAGGATACAGATATTTTTCCAGCAAATCCTTCCAGAACACCAACTCGTTACTGCCCAAATATTCGACCTCGCCTTTACCAACATCTGGGTCTTCGATCCAGTAGGGGTTGATCAGATCATCTCGCTTATTTCCCGGCGTCACAGAAATCG
This sequence comes from Phaedon cochleariae, assembly GCA_918026855.4. Classification (NCBI taxonomy): domain Eukaryota; kingdom Metazoa; phylum Arthropoda; class Insecta; order Coleoptera; family Chrysomelidae; genus Phaedon; species Phaedon cochleariae. The sequence goes on along the minus strand of OU896716.1, from coordinate 7,625,091 downwards.
TGTCTTCGTCTGAATCGTCGCTGGAGTCTCTCTGCTCTTGATCCTCGTTGACTGGCTTCAGATGGTCACCTAGTCTGGATGAGGCAGACATGCTTCTCCTTCTAGTGTGGTGGGCATTTGGATCCACAACCCTGAAAAACGAAGACATTCTACAGGAAGGAAGGAATGCTCGAAGTCATCTCCACAAATTTTATTGATATTCTGACTAAATCATGAGGGACATGTTTCGGTCTTTTAAAAGACCATCTTCAGCCTAATTGAAAGGTCTACAATACAAAAACAACTGACATTGAAGTGAAAGAATCACCTATTTTATACTAGACTCCCTTGGAGTTGAAAAAAGTATCTTATTATAATGCTACTATTCCTTGAACTGTCAATGCCCATAGTCAAGAGTTCCAAGGTTCTGAAAAAACGGGTTCTCAATAAATGAAGGGCCCCGTGCCCTGAGATCGTATACTATTTTTTATTAATGAACATTTCATATACCATAATTAATTTATTTATTTATTTATTTCTCAAACAGGTTTACACCTAATTACATGAGAAAACTATACTACATACAAACTTAATATTAAATCAGTCTCAATGTGCATAAAGATATCTGCTGATGTTTCCAATAATTTTTCGTTATAAATTCATAATTTCATCATAGTTGGTACATTATCGATGAACTGTTGTTTGGTTGACATAACAAGATTTATTCAACATTGTCAAAATATTGTTTAAGTAGCTAGAAGAATTGTGGGGGGGGGGAGGAGCAATATCGATTTCTGACAGAAGGAGAACATTATTCGTTATCTTCAACATGGAGATTACAGGGGAGCAGTTGTTCGTTGTTACCAGAGGGATTTCAAAAAACTGGTTAAGCCTTGTGAGTCTGATGGGTACTCTTCTTTTCAACAAAGAATGCAAATACGGAGTGTGGTATAATTTGTTATACAGTTTATAACACATTATAACACTACTGCTGATTCTTCGAGAATCGAGACTGCCTATTCTGAATTCTTTTCGGAGCATCTCACTGCGAATTACATTAAAGTCAGGAAAAACTTAATATTTTTTCAGGTAGAGGAACCTCAGGAATTTGTTTTGTATTTGTTCTAGAGTATGCTTGTACAGAAATTGATCAGGGTTCCATACAACCGAGCAGTACTCCATCTTTGGTCTGACGAGTGTATTGTACAACACAGTTATTGTGCCAGTATCTTTGAACAATTTGCTTTGCCTAAGAACGAATCCATAATGTTCATTAATAAAAAATAGTATACGCTCTCAGGGCACGGGGCCCTTCATTTATTGAGAACCCGTTTTTTCAGAACCTTGGAACTCTTGACTATGGGCATTGACAGTTCAAGGAATAGTAGCATTATAATAAAATAATTTTTTCAACTCCAAGTAAGTCTAGCATAAAATAGGTAATTCTTTCACTTCAATATCAGTTGTTTCAATTAGGCTGAAGATGGTCTTTTATAAGACCGAAACATGTCCCTCATGATTTAGTCAGAATATCATTAAAATTTGTGGAGATCACTTCGAGCATTCCTTCCTTCCTGTGAAATATTTCACTCCACTTTGAGCAATATGGACTTCTGCCAAAGAAGACATTCTAGTTAAGTTTAGTTCAGTCTTTATTGATCCATTTAGATGAGCTTAAAAAAGAAATTGGACAAGTCAGTACATATCAAATACAGTTTAAAATACAAATATACAGGGTGACATAGAAAAGAGTACATTGCATAGTGCCACACAATAGAGGACACTAAAATAAGGAAAAAAGTTTTTATGAACATGGGTCCGCAAGGCCTTCGGTTAAAAGATACGGTGTGTTGAATTTTAATGGAAAAATGTATTGAAGTACAAGGGCAACAATTTGAACATCTTCTAAAAACTCAATGTTTTGTTCTAATTAATCATATTTTCCATCATACCATTGAAATGTAATTGTTGAAGTATTTATCATTGATTTTGCTGAAGTTACTTTGGCGCTTTTTGAATAATTTGCGTGCATTTTAGATGCATTCGTACTGGAACCATTGCTTCTAGCGACTTGGACAAGGTATACCTTTCTTAAGTATGAAAGAAGGGATAACAATTTTTTTCCGTCGAAAATGACATACAGTGTATAGCAAAAAAGTTACGACCGATTCAATAGGGATGAAACCCTGTATGTAGCGCCCTCTATCAGTCATCACAAAACTAAGATCATATTTGAATTCAGCATGATAAAAAACCCCTGTATACCACATTTTATCCATTTCTTGCGTCTCTGGCTAAAGATATTCAGAGAAAACACAAAACAATTTTAAATTCAACACCCCGTATCTTTTAACTGAAGGCCTTGCGGACCCATGTTTATAGGAACTTTTTTTGGTAATTTTGCACTTATCATGCGATGGTTTTTTTTTCAAAAAATTTTTTTGGTACTTACGTATTTTTGTCTGAAAAACACGAATTTGATATTGAAAATGTGAACAAACCACTATTTATCGAGATATTTCAAGAAAAAGTTCGAAATTTTGCCTTATTTTCCCCCTTGTGTTGGATGCATTTACAGGTACTTGCTCTTTTTATTTTGTCATTGGACACTTCATATACTCATGATCTACTTCAATGACACATTTTAAGCTAGAAAATTCAACAGGAAATATGATTTTTATGGCGAGTTTTTCCTATTTAGTGAGCAAGCATACCAGATGACCGCCATTTAATCGATGGGTAATCCAAATAGGAGATGTCAAATGTCAATAGATTGCTTTGGAATGACATCACACACGCCATTATTTCAAATGATATTCTTCCTTCTTTTCACTAAAAATGGATAAATCACAATAAAATCATATTTCTAGTTGACTCATATAATAAAAAAAATGTGTCCAACATTGTGTGATATATATAAATTGTCCAATGATGGAAAAAGAAGGGCAAATTGTTCTAAATGCGCCCCAAAGACAGGCGGAAAAGAAGGTGAAATTTGTAACTTTATTGTGAAATATCTTAATAAATAATGGTTTGTTCACATTTTCATTATCAAATTCGTGTTTTTCAGACAAAAATACGTAAGTACCAAAAAAAATTTTCGAAAAAAACCCATCGCATGATAAGTGCAAAATTACCCTTTTTTTTTATTTTAGTATCCTATATTGTGTGGCACTATGCAATGTACTTTTTTCTATGTCACCCTGCATAACAAACACTTTCATAAATAACAAAAGGGATAAAAGCAATAGAGTGAGTCACTAATTTTGATAAGAAAATAACTCATCGATTGTATAGGAGCTTATTTCAAAAAGTAATTGTTTTATTTCATGTTCGAAAACTTGTTCTTGTGTGATGTTCTCAAAAAACTCCGGAAGTTATAAAAAAAATTGTTCTTGAGACCTGAAAGTGGCAAAATATTCAATTTTTTAAATAGTGTTCTACACAATGCTGTTGGTGATGCGTTTGCAATTGTTCGGATGCTTTTCGTTTGTGCCTAAACGCTGTGTGCAGGTGGAGAATTACCCCAAACAATTAGCCCATAGTTAATTTTCGATTGTAGGTATCTATCCGTGGTAATATTAAACAAGACCAGAGTTGTCCAAAATTCTTTTTAGGTTTCTTAACAGGCAATACGTCTTATTAAGTAGGTAATCTACTAAGATTTTCGCAGTGCTGGCGGAAGTTGAGGTTTCTATCTAGAAAAAGCCCTAGAAATTTTACACTTTCACCACCTCTTTCTATCTCAACACAACTGTGTTAGTATTTTGGGCGGTGTGAAAATCTAATGCTTTCGTTTTATGAGCATTCAAAAATAACGAGTTTTCACTCGATCAGAATAATTAATATTTTTATGCAGTTCAATCGAATCTTTTAATTTAAATAGGATAGAAGAGTCATCAGCATACAAATAAGTGAATGACTTTGGCAAAACAGATGGCAGCTTATTGACATAAAGAAAAAAGGGGATCGGCCCTAAAACTGATCCTTGGGGTACACTCATGTCATTTATTAACTGTTCAGAAAAGAAAGTTTCGTTATAATTTTCAATCGAATATTGTATTTTGACAGTCGCACACAGATTTGAAAGATATGATACGAACCATTCACGCTGAATATCTCTAATACCAGTTTTAAACAATTTGTCTAGTGTTGTACGCAGTCAAAGGCGCGACTGAGGTCACAAAAATACCAGTGGGATTTTCACCCGCTTCAACAGATTGTAAAAGATTCGAATAATAATGGCCGCTGTAGTGGAAAAATTTGAACGAAATCCCTGTTGGTTCGGAGTTTTACTTTGGGTACTTACTTTGTGAATATATGTTTGTATCATACATTTTTTTGAATCGAAACTGATATGTACTAGTATATCTAAGACAGCGCAAGATACCGTAGCAGGCATCTTGAAAAAGATGATAGTCTACTGAGGTCAGGCTTTGATATTCTACTTCTAGTGTGAAACTGATGTACGTATGCACAAACAACCATTTCATTAACAGAGAAGGAGTTATCTCAACGTATAGGCCATATGAAACGAATAAAGAAGTAATGTTGAAGAACAATAGTTATTGACGACATCTATCAGATAGTAGAAGATCCGAACCTAAGTCGACCTTCACCGAGCTGATAATAGAACGAAATATATTTTATCATGAATTTAGTATATTAGAAAACATATTAAAAATGGGTTGCCTAAAAAAATCCTGGGCAGACTATTTTTAATTATTTTTCGAAAAATTATTTTTAATTAAATGTTGCAACATCAGGATAATAAAAAAATTGTGTCCTGACTGAAAGTATGAAACGTATAGAATGTGCAGCCGTTGGGGTGTCTACTATTTACCTTGGCGAACTACTGGGTTGTCAGGTAAACACAGGTATATCGATGCCAGTTACTTTCACTGGATTGGATAATTTAAAAAAATGTATATCATCATAAGCGCTGTTTAATTGCGAACACGTTGATATAGGGTTGTCTGCGAAAATTCCGGTCCGATTAGGGGTTTTTAATTTCAACGCGCGTGGAAGTGTGTGACAGAGAGATCCGAGGTAAGTATACTGTGTGATAATAAAGGACCCAACATCGCAGTCGCTTGTGATGGGACCCTGAATAGTAGAAAGTGTGCGAAGTCAAATCCTGAAAACTATGGTTGGCATTTTGATGATTTCTTAAAACCAACAGGTTTTATCGGAGATCAAACTCCTTTGAAAATCCAGGACATTGTCGAAATGGAAGCAAATGAGGAAGAATCTAATGAATCAGACGAATTCGAGAGTCAAAATGATACTTCTGATGAATCAGATATTGAATAGAAAATATTTATTAGAATTTATTTTTCATTATTATTATTTTTGTATTTATAATGTTTTTTAATAAAATTTCAAATCGTAATACAAGATGTCTAGTCTATCTTTTTTGTTATTTCTTAATTTAAATTTTTGGCGGTCCACTTTGTTTCTATTTCCAGAAAGAGCAAAAAAATTTCAAAGTAAGTATTTGATATTTTTATTGTCTATTATAGATTATAGATATATCATTATGGTTATAACGCAATATACTGATATTATATTGTTTTTATATATTAGTATTATATTAAATATATTTAATTATTATGTAATTAATTAATTATTTTTTTTTGCTACTGAAATATCAGTTGCTCCAAAATAACACGCACTGTTTACTATATGAAGGGTAGTAGAGGTACCTCTACCCTCCATAGTTTACACACCGAGCATGCGCACTTTCTACTATTCAGGGTCCCATCACAAGCGACTGCGATGTTGGGTCCTTTATTATCACACAGTATACTTACCTCGGATCTCTCTGTCACACACTTCCACGCGCGTTGAAATTAAAAACCCCTAATCGGACCGGAATTTTCGCAGACAACCCTATATCAACGTGTTCGCAATTAAACAGCGCTTATGATGATATACATTTTTTTAAATTATCCAATCCAGTGAAAGTAACTGGCATCGATATACCTGTGTTTACCTGACAACCCAGTAGTTCGCCCAGGTAAATAGTAGACACCCCAACGGCTGCACATTCTATACGTTTCATACTTTCAGTCAGGACACAATTTTTTTTATTATCCTGATGTTGCAACATTTAATTAAAAATAATTTTTCGAAAAATAATTAAAAATAGTCTGCCCAGGATTTTTTTAGGCAACCCATTTTTAATATGTTTTCTAATATACTAAATTCATGATAAAATATATTTCGTTCTATTATCAGCTCGGTGAAGGTCGACTTAGGTTCGGATCTTAGACTAAGAGGTTACCTTTAACTTTGAGAATCATAGACAATGAGAAAAATAATATCATAAAAAATAACCGGTATCCCCTTGAATTATTGGCTAATCTGGTGGTGGCAACATCACTTCATCCGATGACATATGAAGAACTGGACCCAGAAACAAAGCAGTAGTAGAAGAAATGTCATGGCAAAAACATGGGTAGAAAACTGAAAAATGGATCTTCTAGAAGTACTTTTCATTCTGCAGAAAGTTTTGGTTGGTTGGTTAGCCGAATTGGATGGTAGAATTGGTCAACTCTTCTTCTGGAAGTTGGAGTTGTCGCCGAATGAATGAAAATGATGGAAATCATTTAAAATAATTCCTAGGGCTTTCGCTTATACCGAAAGTGTGCTATAATAAATAGACGACTCATTGAGTTCGTTTCATGTTACATTCCACAATTCGCTGAAAATGTCTTCGATCATTGATCGTCTTCTTCAGTAACAGTCCATCAAGCCAAAGGGTGTTGAACTGATTTACGTGATTGACAAAGGAATAAGTTATAGATAGTGATCATTAGTTTATTCTTATTCGGAAAAACCCAATAATGTGTAGAGTCAAAAGTATACGAGGAATTGTTATAGTGACATATATCAAAGGGAATTATTTTTCTTGTTTCGAAACTTACAAAATTATAGCTTCAAGTGGTTTGATACAGTTGGTATTGTGAATGCGGTCTCTGAAATTTGAACTTCCTGATAAAATGCAATTTATGATGTACCAGGATAGGTACTTATGCTAAGAGCAACCACAATGGGAAGAATCTGAAGAAATCGCGAGGCGGAATAGTAACACTTATGGCTTACCTTTCTATGTGCTCTAATCTCTTAGCCAGACCATCGAGAGAATCGGCGATATGCATTAGCTGTGCCTTTTCATCTCCGGCTTTCTGATGTGTGCACAGCATACATCTGAACAGTCCAGCAAAAGAAAGTTCGATGCTACCCTCGTCGTCGTCATTCGTGCCACCACTTTGGAGGAATCCAAGAAGGGATCTTTGCTTCACTGTCTTCTTGGCTGTTTCTGCTGCTTTCCTTTCTTCCTCCAGTTCCTATGACGAATAAGAATGTTGATGTATATCTGTTTTTTTCTGTTTGTGATAGAAATATGAGTAGAATGACCGAGATGAATGAAGGTGTTTTATCTCTTCAACTTCTCTGCTTTCTATCATTGTTGATGTGTTGGTATACAGGGAGAGGGGCATTAGTGCGTCGGAGCTCGATTGCTTGAGTTCTATGATAGCTAGAATCTCGATTCAAAAACGAATGAGAATGAGATAACAAGGTCCATGACTAGAAATCATTGCCGCATATACAGGAGGCACCGGAATCTAGAAGGTCAGGATCACTTCTTTCAAAAGGAATGCCCATAGTGTATTACCACATTTTTTGAAGCATCCCAGTGACCTCCAACAACTCCTATAATATTGTTAACTATATCTCGATCATTCCAAAGTTATTAATTTTTTGTCGAAATGATGTCATCTGCAGATGCACACTGTAAAAATCACTGAAGTCACAATTATGAAATTCAAGAGAGAATAATCATAATATCATTTGATATTTCTTTAGAATTTTCATGCTCTAAAATTATACAGGGTGGCTAAAAAGGAATTTTCAATTTTGAACTTTTGGAAGAGATTCTTTTCGAGTTTTTCAAATGGAACATATTATTAGGCTATTTGGTGTAAATTCGAAACACGAACATCTTTTATCTCAACATCCATATTGATATTCGTAATCATTTTTGAATTATTGAACCACGAAAATTATAGGTTGACCAATTTCATCGATACACATTCTCATCTGTTATTAAAACATCAAAAGTCCAATTAATAATTCATTGAACTTGTTTTTTATTGAAACAATTGATACCAGAATCAAAGCAAACAGAAATAGTTTATATCCTAGTTATTCACAAAGTGAAAATGAACAAAATTCCCATTCTGCATAATTGTGGATTATTATCCTGGTTTTGTTTTTGATGTGCTATGAATTTATGAGATATTTTTTTCGTTCTTCACTTTGTAAATTAATAGCATATATGAACTGTTTGCTTTAATTCTGGTTTCAACTCTTTCATTGAAATAACAAGTTTACTTAATTATTATCTGGACTTTTCATGTTTTTATAACTGATGAAAATGTGTATCGCTGAAGTTCAATTATTGAAAAATGGTTACGAATATCAATATGGATGTTGAGATAAAAGATGTTCGTGTTTCGAGAAAAATCACTCCTAAATGTTCCGAATTGAAAAATCATTTTTAGCCGCCCAGTATAATTTGAGGCCATAAAAATTCTACAAAAATATCACACATGTTTTCATCAAAAGGTATTATGATTATTCTGTCATAAATTTCATTATTGTGACTACATTGATTTTTTCGGCATCCATCTGCAGATGACATTATTTCGACAAAAAATTAATAACTTTGAAATTATCGAGATATATTCAACAATATTATAGGAATGAATGAAGGTCACAGGGATGCTTCAGAAAATGTGCTAATATATAGGGCATTCTATTTAAAAAAAGTGATCAGATCCTCCAGATTCTTTTCGGTGCCCCCTGTATATGAAGCAATAATTTCTAGTTATGGACCCTGTTGTCTCATTCACAGTCGTTTAAGAATCAAGTTTCTAGCTATCAAATTTATGTCGAAAAAATACTAATATTTTTATTGATAGAAACGATGGTGAATTTATAAAATTGTAATTTTCTCATTGATAATGCAGGAAAGTCGACTTGATATACATGAAAAAAATCTCTATTAGAAATGATATGAAACTAGTATGTTATTCAAATCAAAAAATTTCATGATTCTTACGGTGAAGTTGAATTTGCCTAAAAAGTTATGAGTGATTTCTCTTAGTACTTGGGTAGTCATCAAATTTGCATATCTGTTCATCAGACTCGAACAAAATTGTTTCAATTCTCTGGATCGCACGAACGGGAATCCTTATCATATAGGTGGCACAACGTTGCATAAAATGTGAAGGAACATAATATCAACAAGAGAAACAAGTGAGTGAAGCAACCGAAACAAAAGTTGATATATCTGTAGAAAATTATGATTATGTTTCAGATACCTTTTTGGTTTTCTTAACTGCAACTTCTCTAGTCCCCCACGAAACGTTATTCAGATTGATGATCGAGTAAAGAATCAATAGCAGGTACATGGAAGGAATAGAGAGCAAGTAGATGATGCCGGGAACGATGCACCAGAACTCTTGGGGGTGCAAACAGGCCGCTATGAAGAACGATCCTGTCATGGCTATGAGGAAAATGGCCGACGGTGAACCGACGCCGTCTTCTCGCAATTGGAGAGCAGTACCAACTATGACGGCCATCATGATCAGTGCATAACCTGTCGATAGAATTTGGGCGGCAAGTAACTGGAAATAAAAAATTGTTTTTTTTCATTACTTACATGTATAGCGATTAAGTAAATCGAAGATTTTAAGAACGAATGGGCGAGAAAGAAACATTTCCGCTTCAGAAATATCTCAATACCCTATTCGAGAAAATTGAAACCCAATAAATGGCGCTAAAAAACGTCGAATTGAGAAGTGAAGGTGGTCAACAACTATTTCTTCATAAGGATCCAATGTGAATTCGTCGTTTGAAAATCCATATTTTGAAAAACCCAATGATTAATCTGAGATATGAAAATCAAAAAACGCACTTCACACAATTTCTATCAATTTATATTGTTTTCAAAATTCCTTATTTATGCTTCGATTTTCAAAATCAAAGAACTATTCGCATCTTGAAACATAGGCGCATCGACATTATTTGAAGTATTTTTTCCATAAACGTTGTAGTTACTGAGATAATGCGTGGTATATGAAAAGCAATTTAACGAAAATTTACAAGTTTTGAGTTATAGCCGTTTGAAATATGATTTTCTCATATATAATAATAATAATAATAATAATAAATCGTCTTTATTAAAATCACCAAAAAAAAAAAACAATCATATAATAATTTGAACTATTCGAAATTGATTGTCTGATAATAAGAGGCGAGATTTAGCCTAAGGCTATTCTTACATCTAACCTCTTACTATAGACAGATGTGAAAGTGAAAAATTGTGGATTATGATTAATACATTGCTAGGATAACATTCAAATATAAATGAAGAAACAACTATTTAAATGCAATCAATTTAATTGTGATGAAAATAATTCATGTTTGATGAATTTTCGGAACGGAACTAGTTCAAGACTTTTAATATGTTCTGGAATTGAGTTGAATATTTTGACAGCATTATAAGTGAAACTCCTCTGGTACAAGGACGTGGAATGATGTGGCATAGTTAAAGCATTAGGATGTCTTATATTCACTGAATGTATACTGGATCTTCGAATAAAATTATATCTGTTTCCATCTGATGTAGTCATAAGAGCTTTGTATATAAATAGAGCTAAGTGAAGCCTCCAACGGTTTTCCATTGTCAACCAATTGAGGTCATTCAGTTTTTGAGAGATATGATCGAATTTTCGTAATCCATAAATAAACCTCACGCAGAAATTTTGTACCTTTTGAATTTTATATTTATGAGATCCGTCTAGACAAGGTCCATACAAGAAATCACAGTAGGAGAATTGCGACAAAACCAAACTGTCACATAACATCTTTCGTAGCTTGAAACTTAACGCAAATCGATTATTATATAATGTTTTGAGTGAGATAAATGACTTGCTCAGTATATTTTTAACGTGAGTTTTAAATCTGAGTTCATTGTCAAATACTAAGCCTAAATTTTTTGCCGAATGCACAATACTTAATGGAATATTATCAATAGTTATATTCAAATTCATAGATATCTCATTATAATAGTTTTTTGGGCAATAAATAATTATTTTTGATTTAGAGGAATTCAGTTTCAGGTTGTGAGACCGGCTTTTTCTAAAAACTTTATCGAGATCATTATTAAGCTTATTTTCAGCCTCAAGAAGATTACTTTTAGAAAAACTGATTGATATTTGAGTATCATCGGCATATGCTTGTACTTCACAATGTTCTACAGAATTCAAAATGTCCGCAGTGTAAATTATAAAAAAAAGAGGACCCAAAATACTTCCTTGAGGGACACCAGCTGTAATGTCGACATAATTTGAATGATTATCATTCGAAACTATTTTTTGTCTTCTTCCTGCGAAATAAGATTGAATGAGAGTTAACGAGTCAATAGAAAATCCATAATATTTTAGTTTTGCTATCATAAGTTTGTGGTTTATGGTATCAAATGCTTTCGAAAAATCCAATAATGTTAGCATACTGACATATCTCTTATCCATATTAGAAAAAATATTATCGAGAACGCGCGTCAACGATGTGGTTGTGCTGAGTTTCTTTTGAAACCCAGTTTGGCACACAGGAATTATTTTATTTTGATCAGCATGTTGTGATATTTGTTTATATAAAACTTTCTCGAAAATTTTTGAAAGGCATGGTAGGATACTTATGACTCGAAGATCTGAGAATTCTAGAGGTGTGGAAATTTTGGGTAGAGGCCGACCTAAAGAAATTTTCCATAGTGATGGAAATTGATTTTTTTCTATGCCATAGTTGATTAGGTGAGTGATAAAGGGGTCGATAAATGGGCTGCAATATTTCAGCATTGTGACACAAATATCATCTATTCCGTATGCATTAGATTTAATTTCGAATAAGAAATCATGTACTTCATCAATTGTCGTCATTTTGAACTCAAATTTGGTAGCATTATCGTTAAGAAAATTCCTATCGTAAAAATCAATGGAGTCTCTACATACGTCATCACTACATTCGGTCCAAATTCTAGAGAAAAAGTCATTAATGTCATCAGGGTTGGATAAGTCATCTGGGATTGAATTGAGTTTACCACCAACAACTCTCATGTTTCTCAAAGTTTTCCAAACATTTTTAGAGTCATTGGTTCTACAAAAGTTTTCTAAGTATCCTCGTTTTTCATTCCTGAGTGATGTGAGAGTGAAGTTACGTAGCTGCTTGTACGATGACCAATCAGCAGCAGTTCTAGTTGCTTTATATTTTCTCAGAGCTCGGTCACGCTCTGACATCAAAATTTTTAAATTCTGTGTCAGCCATGGTGCTTTCGGTTTGGTCACCCTTACCCTTCTCTTTGGTGCATGATAATCAAATATTTGAAATAAAAACCCGTTAAATATTTCAATTTTGCGATCGAGATCATTTTCTTGTAGCATATCATTCCAAGGCAAGTTTGCTAAATCAATTTTTAGGGCATTCAGATTAAAACCTGAATAATCTCTGAAGGTAACAAACTTTTCTTTGGTTACACGAGTTGGTAGCATGAGCTCGCAAAAAACAAGACTATGATCAGATATCAGATCAGCATTAACTGTCTTAGCGTCAATAACCAAATTCGAATCGCTGATAAAAATATTATCAAGTAATCTATCAATTCTCGTGGGTTCATTGATAAGCTGTGAGAAATTGAAAGAGTTGAAACAGTCCGAAATCAAGTTACTCGGCTGTAGCATGTCATGATTGAAATCACCAACACATATCAAGTTGTCAACAGTAGGAAGAAAATTAGTCAAAATACTATCCATATCGTTAACAAAATCTAGTACAGAGTTATTTTGAGGTGGCCGATAAATGACTCCAATTATAAAATATTTCTGATTGATTTTGAATTTTATCCATAAGTGCTCAAACAATTTATTAGCCAATTCCCCATCAAAGTTGAGAACTTGATACCTGATATTATTTCTCAGATAGATTCCAATCCCTCCTCCATGTCTATTCCTATCTTTTCTGATGAGACAGTAACCTGGTAAATTAACAATGTCAGATGCAACATCATTCGACATCCAAGTTTCTGTGATACCAATCAAGTCAAAATTCTCTGCTTCCACTAGTTCCGAAAATTCATTAAACCTTGAAAATATTGAACGGACATTCAGGTGTGCTATTTTCATGTTCTCAAGTACCTAATTCTGTTGCCCCCATAATTCAATACTACAATCAAGAATTCCTATAACTAAACAATCATAGTTCAATTTCAATAAATTACTGTAACGACTTATATCTACTTATTATTGTTGAGAATCAAGACAAATAAATAGAACAGCGAGGTAGCAATACCTAATGCAGTTAACGTCGAAAATAATAATCAATGTAATATCATGTGGGTACACATAATATGTATAAATACACATACATCAAGGAAAACAAAATTCATGTTTCGTTGAAGAGAAGAAACCAGAAAATAAAGAAAATCATTATATCAATAATATTCAAAATTAATTATACATATATATTTTTTTTTTATCTCTTGGATCTCTGAACGTTATTCATTCATTCTCCATTTCTCTGATCAAATCTTCTAGTTCTGTGGGTGTGGGTCTAATCGTTACTCCATTCTTATCTTTCCAGCGAATTTTACCTTCTATGGTCCAAACACAATCACGACCATATTTTTTTGTTGCTGCCACAACCGCTTTTCTGCGAAAACTAGTGAGATCTTCTCTGAAGGTTATACCAGATCCCTTCAAATTAGCCTTTGCTCCGAATACCATTTGTTTTCCTTCGAACGATTTAAATTTCACTATAATAATCTCCGGAGTGATGTTGTAACAATTCTCGAAATCCTTAGCATCCACTTGATTCAATTTCATCTTATTAGTGATCACATCACGAACAATTTTAGATGGATTCTCAGAGTTTTTGATCTTCAATCCAAAGATACGAAGCGTTTTCCTCTTCGAATGTTGTTCCAAGGCGTCTAGACGATGGTCAATTAGAGATATAGCATCTTTGTTTTGTTGTATTTTGGTATCTAAATTGTTGAACTGTTTTTCAAAATTTTTGAATTTCTCATCTATTCGAGTAGATATATTATCAGAGACTTTTGAGATAATCTGATTTATCGCACGATCATCCATTGTTTTCGTTTGCCTCAGTTCTGGAGCCATTAAATGAAACGACGTGAGTATAAACCAAGATTGTCTCAGCCGCGCAGCAAGGTACCTCACCAGTGTACAGCGTCGACTAATTAAATTTTACTTTTGCACAGGTGAGAACTGCGAACTGCGACAGCAATTAAGAAAGGTGCGCACGACTCACGTTTTCTTCTGCCAGCAGCCACCTACACGATCCGATTGTTTACTGATATGGAAATCAATCTCACAATTGATGTAAACAATGATCAGAACCACAAAAGAACTTCACTATAGTGATTGCAGTATGCATCTAACCTTTAACGTAGTTATCTGACAGTTGATTCACATCAGTTAGATGAATTCTTGACACACTTTACTGTTTAAATTCACTAAATTCGGGGAGCACACAGATGTCAACTACTCACTCTCCGCCATCTTTTTCCTGGTATCGTAATGTAATTGGTGAATTTCTACATTTTCTATAATTTGTTCTACTTGTCACACGAAATCAAGATTCAACAGGGTGGAAGTTCGGGACCCCATCAATATTTTCCACGAATAAAAAAAATCCATATTTTTTTATAAATTACCCCCTACCCCCCAAACGCGCAGGACGATTTTTTGACGACAAGTGGATCCATGATCTGGAGATGTTAGGTAACAATTCTAGCAATGTCACAGCTTTTTACCTCTGATTTCCTACCAACTATTGATCTAAGCGACTCACGATTCGTTTGGCACTCTACTAATATGAGACCTTTTGAAGAAAGTTGTTGTTAATATGCTGGAGGTGCTTGATAATCAACATGTATTTAGGGACAATTACACTAGGTAGGTTCGTTCATCTCAGTTTAGATTGATCCTATGTTCTTTCATGAGATGACACTTCTTGTCCTCAATTATTTTTTTGTTATCAATTGGTGATTCGGAATCTTCGTACTAGTGTTTTTTGCACTTAACTCAAGAGCCACAATGAAAAGGTGAATACCTAGGCATATGCACACCCTTTCATCACAGATTTATATCGTGTTATTTCATGAATATGCCTACATGACACTTCCTCCTCAATTGTTTTCGGGATTTGAAATGATGATTTGGCAAATTCACTAGTGTTTCTTTGCAACAAAACTCAAGTATCACTCATGTCCCTTCTGATTGTGTAACACCATTCAAATTTGTGGAGATGATTTCGAGCATTCCTTCTGTCCTTTGAAAAATTTCACTCCACTTTGAGCAATATGGACTTCTACCAAAGATCACCTACAATAAATAGTTCATCTCAGATACAGATTTGTTTTTCATAAACAGACCAACACTTCTTCCTCTATTCTTTCTGGGTTTTCGTTTAATGGACGATTCTTCTTACTAGTACTTCGTACACCATTCAACTATCACAATGGTGGTCCGAAGAGTTGTTACTATCTAGTTGCGCTGTAGAAAATTTAGCCGGTTAGCCACACCTTTGTTCCAGATCAAAATCCTGCCTTCTTTTTCCCTTCATCAACATACCATACACACTTTTTCTGCTCAATTTTATTTGGATTTCCTTATGATAACCTCAAATGTCTCAACCAAACTGTTTCTTTGCATACAACTCAGGTGGTGTGTTTTATCACGACACAACTCAGGTGGTGTGTTTTATCACGACACAACTCAGGTGTGTTTCTCCAAGTGTGGTTGGGGAATACTGAACAATAATTTCGATTCATTCAGGAACAAATACAATAAATACGTCACGAATAAGATCAAACCTGTGTTCTATCATGAACATATTGGCTTCCTGAGCATACTCCCATGATAATTATGTGATGACTTTGGAATTTCCACTGAAGGTATGATGGTCCTGAACTTAAATCAGAAAAAAACACATTGAATTCAAATTTTCAGAAAACGAATGCCGAGGTTTGATTCCTGACACACCTTAGCTTCCCATTTGTAACATTTCCCGCTATAAAGTGCTATAAAGAACTCCAAAACTATCGAAAAAGAACTGAAATCCGCTTGAAACTATTATAAATCCTATGCAGACAATAAAGAATTGGTAAGTTGACCACCCTTGGAAAGGTTCTAAAGTTCGACATGAGAGGCCGCACAGTTTGTAATTCGTGCAAATCTTCGTGGTTGTGGTTGTTATCATTACCTGTATGTTAGATTTACAAGTGAAGCAAACCAACATGAAGAACAAGATCGGGTAAATGTTGTAGTAGAAGCTCGTCCAGTTGTCGATTTGGAAAGCAGCCACGAAGGCTCCCACCAACATAAGAAATATAGTACCAGGACCGAGAATGGTACCACCCATGAGCAGAATTTGGTAGCCGATATAGGGCATGGATATGTTGTCGTTCACTTGGATGGTCCGTTTGGAGTCCATGAGTAAGTCCATAATGTTAGCTATCGTAGATGGTACCCAACGACGACGTTGGTTGAAGAATTCGTTGAAACCTATAAAAATAGTTGAAATATCTTGCTTAGTATCTAATGAATGAGTTCATTGATATTCTTGAATATATTACCTTCTGGAGCATGAGTGTAGGCGTCTGAAGCAGCTGAATACTCAACTCTGTAGCCTCTCTGCAAGAGTAGGGTGCACAACCAACGATCTTCCCCTTGATCGTATTGCACATAATGTCTAGCTTCTGCAGAACTGGAAGAGAAGAAATATTCAATCCAAGCTGCAATCGACTAACCACCTTACTGTTCTTACCATGTTGTGTATTTCTTCATTACATTATCGTCCATGAGTGATTTTCCTCTGAAAAGAGAAAAGCAACCAGGACTACAAAGAACACAGCCAATGACGTGTTCAGTAGCCTTTTGTAGCCAATGACCAATAGCGTATTCGAAAAGTTGGTACCATACCATTGGACCAGAGCCTACAGGATGGATTCGGCCACAAGCAGCCCCTAAAACATAGAAAGAACATCAATATGAAGGTAAGCTCAGTGATTTATTGTTTGCTAACCCAGATTCTTATTCTTCTTCATTAAATCGATAAGTAAAAGCACAGCCGATGGTTGGAAATCAATGTCTCCGTCTAGAGTCAAAAGATAAGTATTTTCTGCTATCGTAGCTTTTCTGTCAACAGAAATCGGTAGCTCCATAAGTCTGTGGCCCAAGAGGTAATACATATACATAACCTAAAATGAAAAACAGTACGTAAAATGCATCCGACTCGAAATATCAATCTGGTCTTATTTTACCTGCGACCATCTCTTTCTGTGTCTGATCTTCATTTTGTCTTTCAAATGAGCTATCATCTTCGTTTTCCCTGGTAACTGCCAGATCAATCTGCCTCCGTAAGGCGTGGGAATCTTCTTTGGAGGACGTACTCGAATATGGGTTTGGTGCACATCGGAAGCAGCTTCATCAATAGTGGCTATAAGAAGCTTCACGAAACGATTCACTTGAGTGTCATCATCATTGTGGTCCGATATTTCGTAGGCGTCATCAAAGAAAATATGAGCTATAATGAACAGTAGTTATCAGTGAGTCAATGTGATTGAACGGAATGCTTACTTTCAAATTCGTAATAATCTGGATCGACTACTCTCAGATACTTCTGAGCCACTCTTCTGGCTGACTGATCCTCGTCTAATCGCAAGATGGATTTCAAGAATTCAATCATTTCTTCTTTGTTTTCGTGCCACATGGTAGCGCAAGCGTATATCCTAGTGATGTGGTCGGAGTTCTTGACAGTCTTCGGTGATGATCCGTCGGTATGGTTCGAAATGGTCTCGTAGTATTCGTCGGCTTTTTCTTTTTGGATCTCGTCCAGATCTTCAGGTTTGACATCTGCTTCGTCGTCTCTCCGTCTGTTCAAACCCAGACTTTGGTCAATCAGGAGACCTGCATAAGAAAATATGACTCAGCACATTGAGTTCGTGACATGGTGACATACACAGGGTGATTCAAAAGATGTAATAACCAAGGCAACTAGATGACGTTTCAAATGAACAAAATGACGTCTGGAGATGACGTGGTATGACGTCTACTGACGACAGTCACTCATCTAACGGTGACGTCAAAATTACGTCGAAATGACGTTCAATTTGGTGATAAAAGGTCATGTGTCATGTTCATTCAATCCCCCAATAACACAATTATGTCAAATGGATTTCCTTAGGACGTCCTGTTGGGACATTCAGGACGTCCATAGGACGTTCGAATTTCGTACCGTGGACGCACAAATGTCCCACTTGAGGACCCACTAGGGAATCCAATGGATTCACGTGAAGGACATTGACGGGGAGTATTTATAGCCTACGAGCAATCATTCGTCGGCGAGGTGTAAGTTAACGTCCTCGCAGGGGCAACATATTGGAAGTTCCGACTGGGACGTCCCTATGACGTTATTTCTAGGGCATAGTATAAGTACAGCTCATGTACCAATTGGGATATCCCTGAGGGACATTCAAAGGATGTCCCTAGGGGACATTTCGATTGTTATACGGTCCTGGAAATATTATAGGCGTCTGTGCAGAGATATTTGAAGGAATGTACTATCAGGGACATTTCATGGTTGTCTAGAAAAGACATTATATAAGATCTGAAGTCATGCCATATGTACTACTCGGGACTTCCGATCGATGTCCCTACAGGAAGGTTTAAAATCGTATCCCATCAGGGACATGCTAAGAACGTCCTTGCATGGACATTCTACAATATGTACCACGTGGGACGTCAAAGGGATGCTATTTCTAGAACATTTGAAATGATCTACCAGCTGGGACATTCCGTGGAAGTCCTTGCTCGGACATTGCATGAGATGTACGGGATAGGACGTCCCAACAACAACAAGTTTTAGACAAATTTTCTGGATGACGAAGCCTACCGAATTGGTACATCACACCGACGCGGTTTTTAGGCGTCATAGACGTCACTGCAACGTCATAAAAGTGATACACCTATTATCATTTGTATATATACCAATGATAACTTCCCATCCTTCCAGCTCCACTTGTATATTCCGTGTGTCGTATACAGGCAATGTCTCGCTTATTTGACAAGGTGATTAAAAAATTCCAAAACTGCAATAAATTGCATTGAAGTACCTTTCTAATGACACATAAAAAATCTATTACATTCGACAGTTCTCTGGCAGCTATCCTCCACTTTTCATTTCCAAATGGCACCACCTGTATATTATCATTTAGAGTTGCGTGTAATCCTATAAGGAATACAACGATAACATATATGTTTTCATTAGTATAACAACAAAAACAGCAACATTTAATGGAGTATAAATTTCAGCCAAAAGATTTTTTATGCAAATCAAAAAATGAACTAAAAATCACTGCACGTGTTGAAAATTACTTCCTGCAGAATCCACGCAAGCTGCAAAACGTGTTAAGAGCGTTCTTGTGCAGGCCGCCTGAATCATAGCCGGTATAACGCTACGACATGCTACACGAATGCGTTCTTATAATCATCTAAATCTACAGATTGTGTTTCATAAACCAATTCCTTGAGAGATAACCCTACAAAAAATAATCTAGTGATCTGGCGAGCGGGGAGGCGCTGTATGGAGGCTTCACCTTTCAATATAATCAGCCTCAGAGAGAGAAATTTTGCAAATATTATGAGATCCATATTCTTCTAAAAATTATCATTTGTTTCAACCCCATCCCATCCCATTCATCTTGAATATCCCTAAAAAGATTTTTGAATACTGTCTCAAGTTGTTCCCATATCGTCCTATTCATGTCCCAGAGAACCTTATAGGGATGCCCTGAGACGTTCTTGGGATGTAGATATCATTAACAGAAGATCCTCTGGCTGACCCTCGACTTCCAGGACTTCCTTATGAACACCTCAGAAGGGCCTCAAAAGATCTTCAAGACATCTTCAAGTAGTAAGTACATTTCATCCCAGGAAACTAAGAACTCACGGCGCAGGTAGGTCAATGCTGTCAATGAAGACCTTGCTGAAATCACAGCCTTGAGAACCAACAACCTAGTTGAATTCAACGCCACCAAAACTCAAGCCTGTATTTTCTCTAGAAAGGCGGAACTCAGTATGCCCGATATTGTAATGTATGGCACCACCATCCCCACCAAGCCCACCATATCTATGCTTGGTATTTCCATCAGCAACACTCTTTCATGGGATAATCATGTCAGATCCATCGCAAAAGCTGCTTCACAAAAACTCGGATTCTTGTTCCGTGCGAAAAGCTACTTTACACCTCAACAGCTTCTCATGATCTACAAAGCGCAGATACGGCCTGTTCTATTATACTGTTCTCACATATGGGGTTCAGCACCAGAACATACGCTGATGCTCTTAGATTCTATCAAAAAAGAGCCATTGGCTTGGTGGGTTACGCCACACTCACTCACTCTTTGACATCATTGGAACACCGTAGAAAGGTCGCCGACCTTTCATTTTTCTATCGATACTTCCACGGGAAATGTTCTTCGGAAATCTCTGCTATCATCCCTTCACTAGCAGTACCAGTAAGACGAACTAGACAAGCCCAGTCAACCTCGAAAGATGCCGAACAGCACTTTATCAAAACTCCTTCATCCATAGAACGGCTAGGCTCTGGAATTCATTGCTTGAGGAAGTATTCCCAACAACATATAATCTCCAGAAGTTCAAAAAAATTCCAATACCTACCTCCTGTCCCTATCCTCCTTAGGATCGCACGATGTTCTTTGAAAACATATACTTTTGCAGGAACACTTGCGCTGCGTCATGGAATCTATGAATCAGAGGTTCACAGTGTGGTAATCGAGAGAACGAAACTGTTTTTTTTCTTACCTTCGTAGAGCGGCACGACCTGCAGCTTCTCAGTCCTCGCCAGCCTCTCGCACTTGGGTGTCCAGATGTGGATGGTGACCCAAGTGTGGGACAGCAGCCACAGCAGCCATATCCACGCGTGCTGGTGCGAGATGAAGTCGTTCAGGAAGACCACGGGCGGCGACTCGAAGAACAGGTAGTCCGGGATGGTGTCGTGGAAGAAGCAGGGATCGCCGTTTCTGAGGCCGCAGGCGGTGATCAGCAGCGAGATGGACACGGGGATGGTGAGGTTGACGGGAAAAGCGTAGGAGAAGCCCTGTGTGATGCCCCGAAATAATTAGTGTACTGTATATAATAGTATTTAGATTGTTTGATTAGGATCAAAAGTGACACTTTGTTTGACAACCGAATTTTGCATTTGCGGAGGCGGAGCGTTTAGGGAGGCCGAGATGGAAATCTAAGCTTATGAATTTATTGATACCACAAACTTCTAGCTCCTTCTTCTCAAATATATGAGGAAGGATCATATCTTCACAAACGAACTGACCTAACTTGAGCGTAGCCCCGTTGAATTTTCTATCAAATGCTGTTTCGTTCAAGTGTATTTTCTATCAAATATTTTTTCTATCAATTGTATTTTCTATCATTTATGTTTCTATCAAATGTATTTTCTATCATAAAACATTCGATCGAATGTATTTCCGTTAAAAAGTTCTTTCTATTTTTTGATTTTTGATCAAAAGACTTCTATCAAATGTTATTCTATCATTTTTCTTTCGATCAAATTTCTGCCACCCATAATAAATATATATAGTATATATTGGTAACGTTATGATGATTGTTGGTGCTTGTATTGGGTTGTTACATTTCGAAGTGTTCATAATTATTATGTCATAACACAATAATAACGTTAACGGTACCAATAATATCACACTAATAATTATGATCTGTTAGAATTTTGAAATTAATTGCACAGCCAGCACCGCAGCTTATGAATAAAATGAGTCATTGATAATTTCTGAAATTATTTACAAGTTATTCTGTCAAACGAATAAATCTATCGATAGTTGAACTAATTTAAATTCAATGATGTTGAATTTTTTTGTATTGAAATTGGAATTTGAATTACCAATTCAATGAATATGCCACGATATAGAGCTGAATATTTTTAAAAAATAATAATGAACCATATCTGTCGAATTGGATGCGCGCTCATGAGAAGTAGGTCACTATATTAATTTTGTCCCTCTCTTTTTGAATATCAAAACAGATCCACAAAATTTTACCATACAGGGTGTTGTGAAGTTTTCTGTTTTTCCTTAAGACGGACCTGGATTCTGATCTCGATTTTCATTTAGTTTTGATAAGAAATATAAGTGGAATATTTCTATCAAGTATGAATAGATTATACAAAGTGGTTGAAAAATTATGAACAGATGAACATTTTGCCACCTCAAGATAAGGTCCTGTACCTCAGTTATAAAAGGCGGTATGAACATCAAGGAAGGGTGATTAAAAACCATCGAAATGTCCTCTATCTGCAAGTTTCGTATGTCAATTTGAATCTGAAACACTGGACTATTCAAGAGACCAGTTAGAAAACTACACCGCTTCAAGATTCATGGTAACGAAAATGAAGTTAGCAACGAGGGGGAGAATTATACTGAATGCTAATATAATATTGATCAGAACACATTGTATGTAACTGTTTGACATTTATTCGATAGATTCCTAATAAATTACGTATTGATTATTGTCCGCATTCCTATAACTCATCGAATTGAAGCTTCATCCATATAATGAGAATTCTATTAAACATTTTGATCCGGCTCGAAGGACCAAAATACGCACCTGGATCATGATCTTGCAGGCGAACTTGCCGACGATGTAGGCGAGGTAGGAGGCGGTGACGTTGAGCATAAGGACGTAGATGGGCGTCATGTCGCTGGACTGGACGATGGTGTCGTCGCCCGTGGGAATGATCTCGGAGATGTCGGGCAGCGAGGTGCCGCCCAAGACTGGCTTGATCTGCGGAATTCAGGCAATGATGAATAGCTATCAGCTATGAATAGTACACAATCTATTCTGGTGTACGGGTGTCCAATATTGTAGTTATTGGAGGCACAGCGAACAGACCTTACGTACAATCATGATTCCGGAGTTACGCAGCAGAATTTTAAGATGAATAATTTATCTCGTAAACAGTGAATGCTATCGAAACTGAATACAAGTACCATTTTCAAGTAAAAGTGTTGAAATTTTTATATTTTCTGCCCAAACTGCCAAAAATGTTATCGAATGTTGAGAGGAAAAAAGTGCCCCTAGCCCTAGCCGCATGAAAGAAAGCCAACTTCATGTACAAAATTGACCTATTTCATCTCAAAGAGTTTCGAAAATATTCACTAAAAATGTTCATCTCGAACTCGCCTTCAGATGACTAACCCCCTATGGGGCCATTTTTGACCCATGTTCATATGAACTTCTACTATTGTTGTTCCTTAAATCTGCAGTTAGAATCTTTACCCTGTATACTGAGCCTACCAGGATATGAGTTGTTTCTAGGTAGGGTACTGCCTGAATAAAAGTACAATTTTCGCGTAAAAGTGTTGAGATTTTTATATTTTCTGGCCAAACTGACAAAAATTTTATTAACAAAAATGTTGAGAGGAAAAAAGTGCCCCTAGTATGAAAGAACGTCAACTACATGTACAAAATTGAACTATTTCATCATAAAGGATTTCGAAAATATTCACTGAAAATGTTCATCTCGAACTCGCCTCCAGATGACTATAACCCCCTTTAGGGCCATTTGTTGACCCATGTTTATATGAACTTCTACTATTGTTATACCTTGAATTTGCAGTTTGAATCTTTCCATGTAATTTTGTGATACCCTGTATCCTGCCTACCAGGGTATGAGTTGTTTCTAGGTAGGATAACTGCTCAACAAAATATATCAGAGTTTCACACATATGTTCATGTCGTATTCGCCTTTTGTCAGTCATTGATTATAATGACTACAACAATAATTGATGTTTCACTCACCTCCAAAATGGTAATGGGATGAGCCCCAAATCCTTCAGAAAACTCGGTGAAGAAAAATGCAATTTCTCCTTCTCTCGCCAAAAGTATAAACAGAATGGCGATGAAAAAACACAGTATCTTCCAGGTCGATATGAACATGTAAGTGAAATATCTCGTCTCGTCGAAGGTATCCTTGATTTTCCCTAGTCTTTTGATGAAGGGAAGCGGCGAGTATTTCGAGATGTAGTTCTCCCACCATCCAATGGAGATCAGGAAAATCGTTATGGGGATTATCCACAGGTCGGCTCTCCCTTCAATTATTGGCCAAACGATGAAACCAGTCGCCTGGGCTGATATCGCTATGAGATCTATTATCACTTTTATGAAACGTTGGGAATCCTTGCTACTTCTCGATAGTAAACCTGAAACAATTCGGAAAATGTTGAACTTTAACCGGGTCGACTAATATAATACTAATAATTATGTTGCCGGGGTAGCAACCGGTTGAGACCAATTCCCTCCCCCATTTCACATGACTCCCATAGGAGATGACTGCCGGTCACCTATCTTTCGACTTATTTTGATAGCACACCCCAGGGAGAAATGGAAGATTTGAATACGCCAAATCAGCGTGCTATAGCCATCTCCGTTATGTAACGGCATGTTCTCCTGCTACCATTTTATTATACCAATGGTGAGGCCGTGTGATAAAACAGACTACTGGCTCTGCAGTGTCAGTGCCCGAGCAGAAACGCTGCTCACCCGCCGAGGCAGGCAAGATATCCTCCCACTTGACCCATAGTGGGATTCTTCTTCACGTCCTCGGCCGTAGTCCGATGGTGTTTTTTGGAACCGCTGCTCCCTGGAGTCCAACCCAATGGGCTTATATCACAAAAAAAATTTATTTCATAATTCGATAGAACTCACCCAAACTAGCTCACCACCGCAAACAGTTTCTTGCTGTGAGCTCCCTACGTTTTATAAAAAATTATCAGAATCCCCGATTTTTCGGACCTCTGAAAACGAGGCGATGATGTGACGTCAAAACCCTAATACTGAAACATGACTATTCCAGACAGAGATGAATGATACATGATTTCTGACAGAGTGAATTAGCGCGAGATCACAGTTGAAAGAATTAATATATCAGTTGCCTCAGTCTCCATCGGGCGTCTGGTATTTTCTTTCAACTATGGCGAGATGAGGTTTCTACGTCATAAGAAAGTCCGATTTCAGAAGGTACTATTATTTATGTCCAAAAATAAAACATTCCAGTTAATTTTTCGATCAAATTATGTCGTCAATCATTATTTATGTATAAAAGGATCATTATAAACATGGTTTGAGTTAAAAGTTTTACTAAGGTGTACACGCCCATTGGTGAGGCATCAGGCCGTATGTACGATTTGATGGGACTATCCTCGTCACCCCAGGTGCCATGTCAACAAGATTCCTCTTGTTATGTTTGATGGGTCGCCGTTGCAAGATGATTTGGCCTGATTGCTACTCATGTTGACAAGAATCCTCTCGTCCCGTTGAATGAGTGACCGTTCAAGGACTTTTACACGGTCCTGTGCCTCGTTTACAGGAGAGGACCCGGCTTTACTTTTGATGACTTGGGATACAATCGCTTGGGGCTACCCCATCCCTGACGAACTAAGGCACAAGGAACACCAAAGTTGAATTTGCTGAAACTTTCGTGATTCAACCGATTGTATATCTCTCATAGTTACCGAGATTCCAATGGTGAGGATCGAATTTGGGACACATCCCATATAGCACCAGTACGTCCCCAAAACGTACCGAGAATGTCCAGCCAAGACGTTTCGTACGTACAGGGGCCGTCCAAATTAGGACCGTAGCCTACTAGGTATCTATTGGGAACATCGAGGTTCCGCGAATTTGTATATCCGTACGTCCATTCAGGAATTTGTCTTCTTTTTCTCAGATAATCATAGAGAAGATCTAAACAAAGTAGAAAAGATCTTATTCTGAATGAAAAATTTAAAAAAATGCGCTTCTACCGGGGATCGATCCCAGAACCTTTAGATTACCGGGCAGAACACTTATGAATATATCAGTAAACAACAAGAGATTATGTGTGAAACTCGGTTGACCCTTCACATTGATACTTTCATAGAATTAGATGATCACGGCAGAGAAGACCTGAATAGATTTTTTGTGATTAGGTACGGCCAGGTTCCTAAATGCATAGATATAAGATCGAGGGGAGAAATCATCTGCATTGTTTTTAATCATCATTGTACAATTTATTCAATTCCGTCCACAAAAAGTCGATAACGTCCAGAGTTGGACGTACTCAGTACATCGGAGTCGTACGTACCCAGTGCGTCTAAAAACGGACGTTTTCAGTACTTCTTGAGAAAGTCTTTGACGTTCAGACCTAAAATGGACGTCCCCAGAATGTCGAGTGTTACATTTCGATTCGATTCAATGAACAATCTGCATATGATTGGAGCACACTCACCTAAGACAGCAGGCACGAAACAAAGGCAGTTCGTCAACATGGCCCCCTTGACCACGTCGATGTCGGGCAGTATGTGGAAGAAGAGCAGCGCCAGCCCGATCGTGTGGGCGGTCTCCGCCGCGAAGACGATGAGGAAGTGCGCGAAGGGCGGCCGCTTCGAAGACTTGAAGAAGCACATCCTGGTGGAGCGAAAGAGCGCGCCCAGTTGCGGGATGCCGAACGCGAAGAACACGCACCACATCCAGGCCACCCGCTCGGGGGTGGGTAATTTGACTATGAATTGTTTTTCCCTACCTGAAAAATTATACTGTATTATTTATTGGAAGTAGAATATGATGTATGTTGGCAATGGAATTATAGCGGCTTGTATAGGTGCTTGATTATGATGTCAAATGATCTACGTTAGGTTAGGTTCAAAGTGAGTGGTTCAATCCCAGGCATGGGCAACTTTTTTGTATAATAAAATAATTCAGCAGAGACCACCGGCCAGGGCAAGAACAATCTTTGAAATTTTATATATCATGTATTTTGAAAAAAGGAATATAGACTTGGCAACAATTCGCGAATGGGGATCCAATAACTTGATAGATTTCAATTCAAACAAAACACAAGCATGCCTTTTCTCTAAAAAAGCCGATTTCACTGTGCCCAACACAAGCTTGTCAGGAGTAACCATACCTTTGAAGACATCCATTTCGATGCTTTGTATTACTATCAGCAATAACCTTTCTTGGGAAAATCACGTGAGATCTAATGCTAAAAGCGCATCCCAAAAACTTGGTTTTGTGTTTCGGGCCAGGAGCTATTTCACTTCCAGTCAGCTGCTTATGATCTATAAGGCACAGATCCGACCTGTCCTGGAATACCGTTCCAATTTTTGGAGTGCCATACCTAAACATACCCTGAAACTGTTGGATTCTGTCCAAAAAAGCGCAATTCGTCTCGTGGGTGATGCCCCGCTCACAAACTCACTCACTTATCTGGAACACTGTAGAAAAGTTGGCAATCTGGCTCTATTTTATAGATATTTTCATGGACGATGCTCTTCTGAAATATCAACAATTGTTCCTCCCTTGGCAGTCCCCGCGAGATTAACCCGTCGAGTTGAGGCTTCGCACCCCTTCGTCGTCAGAACATATCTCTTTCCAAAGACTCGTTCATCCATCGAACAGCGAAGCTCTGGAACACATTGCCAAGGAAGGTGTTCCCCGAGGCATATAACCTCCAGAAATTCAAGAAGAACACCAATTCATACCATATTTCCCTTGGTTCTCATGATGTTCTCTGAACATTACAGGATATCCCTTCTCGAAGGAACCAGTACATTAGTACAAAAAAAAACCCTAGGAGGGGTAGATGTTACCCTTAGAACCCCACATGAAAAGTGTGGTCAAGATGCACATTAGCCTGAAAGGCGTTCAAGTATCTTCTAAACAAAACCCTAATTTTTTATTTGATGGGTATAGTTTCCGAAAAATGTCGTTCTAAACTTACAGAAGTTTTTAAAGCATGCCTGCACCGAGATGAATAGTTTTCAGGTAAGTATTATTGTAATGGCTCTCCTTCTCAGTCCAAATGGTAGGAAGATTTTGAATGCATCAGCATTATAAAGACGATAGCATTCAAAATTCAGTATCTATCTCGTTGTGCCCCATATTTGACAAGGTGGGCAAACATTTTACTTTACAATTCATTAGTGCTTCCGCATTTTACTTATTGTTCTACAATTCTATATCTTCTGAAACAGAATGATCTAGCTCGTTTACAGAAACTCCAAAATCGAGCGATGCGCATAATTCTAAATTGCCCAAGACTAACACCAATAAGAGATATGTTGAAGCAACTAGAATGGTTACCAGTTATTCCTTTTCTCCTCTACCAAACATTAATCCTCATTTTCAAAATAAGAAATAAAATTTCTCCAACATATCTACAAGAAAAAGTTTTATACAATGACCAGATCCATGGATACAATACAAGATCTAGATCTAACTTCCATATTCAACAAGTCACATTAACACATACTCAAAATTCTGTTTTTTTCAAAGGACTTGATAGCTATAATAAGCTGCCAGAAGAGATCAAAGATTTAACATCTTTAACATCCTTCAAGACAAAGTTGAAATCATATTTTCTCAATCAATGAAAATCCTAGTAGCCACTTCCTCATTTTGTTAAGATTATTTTAATATTCAGATAACGCCAATGTACATGTGTTAGTATGTTTTAAATTATTTTGTGTATTTATCAAATATTTTTTTTTGGATGTGTATAGATGTGTATATATATATAAATTATGTGTAAATATTTTTTTTGTGACAAGTGTATGAATTAACTATATACCGATCTCATTGTGACTATTGCAATGACATGAAAATGTAAATTAGCCAAATTGACTAAATAAAGGATTTATATATATCTAATCAACAGGCATGTTCTGATTACTTCTGTGAGTTCATAACGGCATTTTTCGGAAACTGCCCATCAAAAACTGATGACCTAGAGTACTATTGGAAAGAGAATTGAACACCTTTTGAAATAATGTGTTTCTTGACCCCCTTTTGATACAAGGTTCTGAGAGTAACTTCTACCCCTCCCAGGAGGTTGAACCAAGAGGTCTCAAAATATGTATTTTGAGTGTCCCCCTTGGGAATGAAATTGACCTATCTTTTCGATTTCCATGGAAGGAAAATATTTAGGTTGGGAAGTTTACTAATTGACACGGAATTTTTCGGAAACTGCTCAACAGAAAATGATAAACTAGGGTTTCGTTGGAAAGATGTTTGAGTGCCCTTCAAAATGATGTGCCATTTGACCCCCCCTTCCCATTTGAGGTTCTAAGGGTAACATCTACCCCTCCTAGAGGGTTGAAGCAAGTGGGCTTAAAATATTCATTTCAAGTGTTCCCCTTGAAAATAAAATTAACCTGTCTTCTCGATTTTTCATATTATTTACTGGGAGGAAGATGTTGAGGATGGAAAATTTTCAAAATGTCACCCTGTATGTTCTGCTGTTGTATCATCTTCAAGACATCAGAGACAGTATGCCGGATCATCTGACAGTCCAAGTATAGAAATTCTGCTGTAGTCTAACATCCTTTGGTGACATTTTTCGAGGGATGTATGAATGCTTGGAATCAGCCAATCCTAGTAAATTGTGCCAGGAGTCTGCAGCACTTCTTGCAGTCAGAGTGTTCAGTGTTCGTTCGGCAAAATATGAAGGTTCTGTCCGAAGAAACCACCCTGCCATTTCATTTCCTTCCATACCGGAGTTACCATCAGGAATCCAGACCAGAGAGAATTTGTTGAGTCTTTCTATATAGCGTAGAGTCTTTTTTGGTAGTTCAATACCAATTCCGACGTTGATCGGTGCGAGCCAAACCGCTTGGTTATCCGAGAATATTTCGATTGTTTTGTGTAAAAAGGTTGCTTTCCTTCAATGTATCTACACATGAATCAATAGCGAAAATTTCCGCCTGAAATATGGTTGGATAGGACTCTAGGCTAGTTGGTATATCTCATATGGTGTTCTGCGACCGTATACATCACCCGCACCAGATCTTGAGGTTTTTTTAAATAATCTGCTCTTAGTAGTTTCTTCTTTCGGTGGCACCTGGCATCTCTATTCGGAATCAGGACGGTTTTGTTGTTGTTGGAGGCATTATGTCAGAGAGGTCATTCCCACAGCGCTGATGTGACTTTCCGTATCTACCAAAGGTCTGCTACATAAGCCTCAAAAAATACCTCTTGATTTCATATTTTTTGAAAATTTTCGGTCGATTTTTAGGTGCTTAAATCATCGATAATGCTACGGTAAGAAATTTACCGCCAGTAAGAACTGATGCCACTATTTCGTAAGTAGGGGTGGGCCATAGCAGAGTTGCCATGTGTTGAAAGGCGATTGGGAACTTCAGAAAAATTGAATATTCAATAATTCATAAATGTTTAATTGAATATTGGCAATATTCCTAATTAGCAATAAATATTCAATTGTCTCAGAATGTTCCCTTATGATTTGTGGCTCATTGCTTTTAATAAATTTGTGTAAATAATAATTATAGAAATCCACACTAGAGGACATTTGAAGCGGTGAACGTGACAACACGGCCCATGAATTGTGAGCGTGGTCTTGTTAGTTCTCACCATACAGCACAATGTAGCCAAGTCTACAAAGGATACCGCACACTTTAATAGGGAAATTGGCCCCCTGTCGAATTGGCTGAATTTTTGATATGTTATAGTCCAAGTCATTCCAAACAAAAAGTTCAATGGGCACAACTTTTTCTATAGGCTAGTTTTGGCGCTAGAGGCACTTGAAAACTTTCATTTGTTCTTCATTGTTATACAACACGGAACGGTATTTTGGGTAATAATCACTATTCTGCATAATCAAGATCTGAACAGTCATCAATATGAGATACTATCGGAAGTATTTTTCTCCGGTGTTGTTACATTTGGTCAATTATACAGTGTGTTCTTGCTACTTACAATTTCCAAAGTTCAATAATTCGAAAATCGTCTTAGGGATCTACCACAGTTAAAAGAATTATATTCTTTTAACTGTGGATCTACTATGAGAAAATTTTTATGAATCCTATCCTACATCGTATTCTACATCACATAGTCAAAAAATATAAGGAGTGTTCATTTGAAAAGAAAGCGAAAGTTCGAACATTCGAAAAATCCATACCTACTGGAAAATATTGTTCGACCATCTTGTATTTCATGCCATAAAATAGAATGAGAAATAATTCAATGTATAAAAATATTATAGTCCATATTTCTTTTGGAAATTGTTTATTCATTCTCGGAATTGGAGGGTACCTACTGGATAATATGAAAACATTGCTTCCCTTTATTGCAAAAATAAACATGTTTCTGTAGATGGCTTTGGAAATGATGTCAAAGTTTCTAATGAGCTATGAAATTTAACAATTTCGAACAACGAATAAATTTATATAAAAAAAGGCGTAAGAATAAATTTTGTAGGAATCGTACCACTAATAGCTGAGATATAAAGGAGGCCCGTTTTAAGTGGAATACGCTGTATACAGTGAGGACCAAAAGTCCCTCGATCCGCCCCCCCTTCAGTAACTTATTCTTCCTTCAACTTTACCAAGAATGTTGAAAGCTCTCGAATGGTTAGGATATGAAAGTGAAATACATTGTGTTCCATTTGTAACGGTTTCCTTACTGAATTGGTGCTAAAATCGAAATAATAATTTATCATTGTTCATAATTCCGATACCATTAACTTTTGTTATATAAAACTATAAAACAATCCATCAAGCTTGTGTAACATTCAACGTAGAATCTAAATCTGGAAATGCACAGGGTATCCCATTTAAAAAAATAAACTTCCTATAGTTGCTGCGCGCTTTTTTGTGTCAATCTTTATAAATGAAGCTGCACTACTAAAGCATTAATTTTTTTTGTAGTACATAAAATAAAGAAGTCACGAGGGGGGCGACGGACTTTGAATCCTCATCACTGTATAACCACTAGAAATTCATCAGAGAGTAAGATATTATATACAAATATAGAGAGAAAACTTCAAACTCAGTAATAAAAAATATCAGTTGGATGTTTCATTATTTATGCTGACAGAAAACCAATAAAAAAATATGTAATAGGTATATCATTATAATCCGAGTAATAATCATTCATGATTCATGGCTAATCAATTCTTCTCGTTGTGATCTGAAATCTACCTGGGAGGACATCGAACACACCTCACAAAATTCGCTAATAGCACTCACCTAAATCTCTATTACAATAAGATATCACTTTATCCGCCTTGAGCTGTGACGTCATAAACAGTATGGTGCCTTTCGCTATTACGCCGCATACCAGCACTATGACGAAGGTGACTAAATAGGCTACGACTTTGAACAATTTGACGGTGGTTTCCAGGCACTTCTGGTCGGCCATGGAACTCGATACCTCCTTGCTGGGAGGGTCCCGGAACACGTCCCATCCTTTCGTTTCCTGGACTGTCCTCGTACTGAAACGAAAAAAAAGTTTGATTACCCTAATAGCACACTGATGTCACATGGATATCCAAAGGCTGGACGTCCATAGGACATGCATTCTTTGTACCGTGGGAAGACGTCCTTGGGAAATACAAATGTCCCGACTTCTCACCAAAAACGAATATTCGTCAAGGATATACATCGGACCTCTTCGAGAAATCATCTAATGGACGTCCTTTGAAGAAGTTCATAAAACATTCTGTTTTTGTACCGAGATCATTCATAGGATATCCTCCGAAACGTCCACTAGAATGTCCATAGGATGCCCTTTGAAACGTCCATTATACGTCTTTTGAAACGATCATAGGACTTTCCTTGAACTTCCCTAGGACGTCGTCTGGAATGTCCATAGGATGTCTCAGGGACGTACGAATCATCCTTGAATATAAAGTTATTTGGGTCTCCCTAGGATCAGATCTTACATAACTGATAAGGATATCCATAGTTGAGTTGATGGTCTGTAGAGGGCCCCCAATAGATCTTGAAGAAGGTTCTTAAGGATATCTAATGGATTTGCGTAAATGGCATTGTCGAGGAGTATTTATAACCTAAGAGCAGTCGATCGTCGGTGAGGTGTAAGTTAACAATATATTTAACGTACAGACTGAGACGTCCGTAGGACGTTGTTTCTAGGAAATTGGAAGAGAAAATGATCATTCGCTTGCGTAATGGACATTTGTATAGGATGTCTATCTGACCTC
The DNA here is from genome assembly GCA_918026855.4 of Phaedon cochleariae. Taxonomy (NCBI): domain Eukaryota; kingdom Metazoa; phylum Arthropoda; class Insecta; order Coleoptera; family Chrysomelidae; genus Phaedon; species Phaedon cochleariae. The sequence goes on along the minus strand of OU896716.1, from coordinate 7,591,914 downwards.
CTCATTGATGTCCCTCGGGATACATTCCGAATCGTATCCAGGGCATCCTGAATACTTCCTTGGGACGTCCATAAGACGTTGTACTCATGACATATTATATGCAATTATATTTCCTGAATAATATTCTTGTAGGTACTTAGGTATTCTCTATTGGAGTTCCTTTCGAAGTCATAAAAGTTCATGTACATATTTCGAGACATCCGACGGATGTCCCTAAGGCACATATCGAATGTTATACGATCCTGGAAAAATTGAGGGTGCCGTGCAGAGATTTTGGAAGAAATGTTGATGGAATATTTCATGGTTGTTCTAGAAGGGACTCTATATAAGATCTGCAGTCATACCAGAAAATGTACTATTTCGGAAATCCGATGGATGTCCCTAAATGAACGTTTAAAATCATATCCCACATGCCAAGGACGTCCTTGTATGGACATTTCGGACTTGAATTGTACCAAATAAAGGGACAACCCTACGAGGTTGAGTGCTATTATTAGGGTATAAGTACTAGGTGACGCAAAGTAATCGCCTTATATCTCATGATATAATATCCGTCGATCAGCAACCATCATAATTGAGACAGTATTCTTCTTTCTCTATGTGAGAAGCTAACACCAAAATTACTTTTTTCAATTGTCCAACATGATTTTGTAGGTATGGAGGAGTGATTAAACCAACCAACCAGCAAATCCAGAAGCTTTGTGAAATAATTCACTACTAGGTTATTGAGCTTGCAGAAATAATGGAACAGCCAATCTATGGGTATTGAGCATTGGTACACAGATGGCTCCAAAACCGAACATGAAACTGAAATAGGAGTCGACAAGCCTCCTACGAAGTACTTCGACTGCCTTGGCAAATTTCCATCAACCATATTCCAAGTATAAGTCCACGCTATAAGGAATTGTGCACAGTTCATCTAGAGAAAACCTATGAATGACGAGCAGCTTTAAAATGGCTTAAATAATGAAATGAACTGTCTAAAAGGACTGGAGCCTGCCAATTTTCAGAAGATTTGATCCGTTCTGTTATAGTCACAAATCTTTTTTCATTACCTAACTTACAGTGGATGTAGTTAAGAGGGGGTGAATTTTAGGATACATGTTTATATAAAGGAAACGTCTTCTTTTCATCCCAACAACATGTCCTTGAAATATTCATATCGAATTTTCAATCACCCTGTATAACCACAAAAGATCGAACCATACGTACCTACCACTAATCACTATCTATACAAAACATTCCATCCTCTATATTGATGATGCTAATGTCATTTTGATGTATGTCTCGGCATACTTTTCAAATATAGTCATAGCAGCATTCTTCAAGCATAAAGAAGCAAATTATGCCATTAAACCTCGCATAAAACATAATAGAACAAGTGTGAATGACATTTAGAAACTCATCCGAATCATTCGTACACCAATTAATTGAGACTGCTTACAAAATACAAGTGTGTTAGAAGAGATTCTAGAACATATAGGTGTCTTCCAATTTGACACGAAGGATAATTTTGGAACTATGTTTGTACATTCAGTACCTATTCTGTCAATAGACAAATCGCAATAATGAGTCGTATTTTCATTATTTTATATACAGGGTGTTATTTAAGTACGTGGCCAAACTTGAAGGGGTGATTCTTTGAGTGATTCTTAGACGAAAAGTTCATATAAACATAGGTCTGGTAATGCTTCGTTTTCAAGATACAGGGTGTCAAAATTTTTAAAAGAAATCGTTTTTTTCGTAAATATCTTAATAACCCTTCGACCGATTTCATTGAAATTTGGCAGTGTTATTCAAGGTCATAAAGGGCTAATTCAACCCTAACTATATCAAAATTATCATGTCCAGTGGCGTCCCGGAAGGCACTGTAACCAATATTTTTGACACAAAAAATGTGCGCCACTGATTTTTTTGCAATTTTTGTATTTGTTCCACATTGAGCAACTAAAATTACAACTTTTTTATATCTAGAATTGTTTTCGTATCTTGCTTTGTTTTTGAGAAAAAACATAAAAATCACTTCATTGCACATCCCTGTGACAACACAATAAAACATTTCAACTACTAAACCATCAAAAACTGGGGTCTTACTAATATGTTTGATATAGTTAGGGTTAAATTAGCCCTTTACGACCTTGAATAACACTGCCAAATTTTAATAAAATCGGTTGAAGGGTTATTAAGATATTTACGAAAAAAACGATTTCTTTCAAAAATTTTGACACCCTGTATCTTGAAAACGAAGCAATACCGGACCTATGTTTATATGAACTTTTCGTCTTAGAATCACCCAAAGAATCACCCCTTCAAGTTTGGCCACGTACTTAAATAACACCCTGTATAACGGTACATAATTTTACAAAGGAAAACATAAGCGATTAAGTCAAAACATTGTTACTCCGTTAGACTGGGACAAGTTTTTGCCTAACCTCGCACATATTCATTAGGTATTCACTTCAATCAAACAGCACTCCATGACAGGACTGTAGTCAGAACAAAATTCTTAGTGGACTGAAGAAATTGAAACTATGATTCATTTCTCTTGATCTTTCGGGATTTGTTCACCTCGTTTCAATGAATCAAAATATGATCATTCATTCCCATATAAAAATATGTAGGGACGACTAGGGATGGCTATCTTCAATCGATTTTTCCAAAGATCGATATTTTTGTCTAAAAAATTGACTTTTTAGTTCGATCTTCAGGTGAATCGATTTTTTTTACATAAAATCGAATCGAACAAAAATGCACACTGAATAACATATTTGACTTTGAGAAACAAGTTTTTTACTCAACTACGAGAGCTATCCAAATAAAATGATGAATTAATAATGTTCTGTCAAGTTAGTTGGTCATTTGTGATCATTTAATGATATATATTCAGAAGTCAAGATATTTTTCAAACTTCTTCATGTATATGAAACTTTCTATTATTCAATCGAGGATCGATTTTACTGAAAATCGATTATTTGCCTTCCGATTATTTTATGGATCGATTTTTTCTCTTTCGATCTAGATCGATTCCAAGAATCGATACTTTTTCCAATGATCGCCATCCCTAGTGAGGATAACTCATCAGATGATTTGCCCTTTAATGTCGTCACTGCACTTCGGTGACAGAAGTTGTTAGGAAAATGTTATGTTATTATTATTATTCTGTAATACTTTCAATATTGATGGATCTTCGTGGTTATAATACCACATAACGAATATATTATTGAATCAGCTCTGATATGGATATTTCTGGAAATGTTTGTTTCAGACTTCAGGCTGAGTGACAAAAAACGCCCCAAGCTATATATGGCGCCTATATCAATTATCCGATTTCAAAAACGACTCATGCGCAAGCCCTCTTATTATTTTTCAAATTTCCCTGTAACAATCAGTGACCGGTCATCTCTTATTCTTTTTGTCTGAACAAATTTTATTCTGAATTCAGTGAAGTATGATGAGAACTTGACTTTTAGACAAAATAATTTGAATGGACCAAGACATAGATATATTCATTCTCAGATGTACCTATCAATAGATATAGCAGTAAATGTCACTGAAATGAACGCCAGTGCTTCATTTGTCAAATCTTTCAACACCGTTCTTTGGGATTACTTCCTTCGACGAATAATTCCAAAGCTTTGTCGTTTCATTGTTTAAGAACGAGTTACGTTAAAGAATTATTGTTCAATAACATATAGAGATTGACGACGAAAGGATGTGCTGACTGTGCTTGTTAAGTATGTCTGACTGGTTTATTGCTGAACTTCCTATACGGTCTTCATTTTCCAATATGACCTCAAAGGATTAGTGAGTGTGGCATTACCAACCAGGTGAATGGCTCGTCTTTGGATAGAGATAACGATGGTCAGTTTGAACGTAAAAAATTCTTCACAAAACATTCCATATAATCACATACGGTGTCGAAATATTTGACAAATGAAACACTGACGTTGATTTTAGAAACATTTACTGCCACAGTCAAGATACATAAGTATCAAAATTTAATGGAAATATTATGTATTCCTTGTCAATTGAGCATTCACTCTTTATTTCAATTGAGTATGTCCAAAATTCATTATTGTATTCAGAAAAATATCTCGAACAGTGAGAGTTGATAGTCGCTGACGATACTATGACTAGAGCCTATCATAGTAAGTAATGGGTAATTTCATCTACTTTTTTTATAAAAAAAAGATTATTGAAAAAATATCTAGTAGAAAATAACTACTTTCCTGGCTAATACCTACCACAGCATATTGAATTATATCTCTATTTAAAAATTGGATAGTGTTTGGAGGTGCCTGAAACATTTTTCGGTAGTCAGACTCTAATATACAGTGTGTCTCACTTCTAATGGAAATACGCCTGTATCACCGAACATAAACATGTTCGGTGCCTGTATTTTACGTATTCGTTGGGTAGGGATCCTGAAATTTGCTGGAGCGAGAGATATTCCAAAAAATGCACTCTATGACCAAGTGGGGTCATATTCAGTGATATACACTGCTCGCCAACAGCCATGGAACAAACTCGATTTCCGGAAAATGATATTAGGAGTTCTTCTGGAAAAATTTTCAGCTCTGACAATTTCATTTTTGTCTCACTTCTCATGGAAACACCCCCGTATCTTACGTAATCGTTGGGTTAGGATCCTGAAATTTACTGGAGCAAGAGATATACCAAAAATATACTCTATGACCAAGTGGGGTGATCTTCACTAATATAAACTGCTTGCCCTTGAAACCACACACATGTCCGGAAAATAATATCAGGAGACAAGATTTTGCCTCCTTATATCATTTTCTGGAAATGGGGGTGGTTCCATGGCTGCAGGCGAGCAGTGAATCACTGAAGATGACCTCACTTGGTCATAGAGTACATTTTTGGTATATCGTTCGCTCCAGCAAATTTCAGGATGCCAACCAACGATTACGTGAAATACGGGGGTGTTTCTATGAAAAGTGAGATAAAAATGAAATTTCCAGAACTCAAAATTTCCCAGGAGAAATTGGAATAGTTAGTGTATTAGGCGTCCTGATTCCGAATCAATAGTTTGCCTCCTAATATCATTTTCCGGAAATTGAAGTGGTTCCATGACTGTTGGCGAGTAGTGTATATCACTGAAGATGACTCCACTTCGTCATAGAGTACACTTTTGATATATCTTCCGTTTCTGTAAATTTCAGGATCCTTACCCAACGAATATGTGAGATACAGGGGTGTTTCCATTAGAAGTGAGACACACTGTATATACTTACTCATTACAATTTGAAAGCGTTTGATCCCAATTTGCGATTGATTATTCCCATTTCTTTTTTTATTGAATATTTGTATCCGCAATTTTGAAATGATTTGGTCTTGAGGCAGTGCGTTGGGTGGCCTAGGCTGATACGGATCTGTAACTGATTCCGCCTTTATTCATTCGAAAAATGCATTGCAAGGTCGTTCCTAGATCCAGTTTGAAAATAAAAAAAACGTGCTAAGTGAACGGAAAATACTTTCCAATTTATTATTACCGTGCAGACGGAGCTAATGGGCAGTTGTAGTCCGTAAATTTATTATGGTTTTCATAAACGTATATGAACTTTAAGTTAGATGCTGTTTGGATGATTACATGTCTGCGCCTGACATTGAACATTTATCATTGAGAAAAAAAAGCTCATTACTAGCTGGATTGTTACTACATACATACATTGAAAAAAAAAAGACGACTCATTGGCCATTACAATGGAGGTAATTGTATAGCTCGAGATGCAGCTTTGGAGAATTACCATCCGTCTATCTTTTGAATGATGGTTCGAGACCTAATTTTGAAATTTTATGGGACCCTTTATGGGAAACTTTGTGACTATTCCAGATAACACCGATCTCCTTGAGAACTGATGGCCGACTATCGAAATGTTATGCCTTCCCGGCGTCGAGGTGTCCAGGAGGCGATTTTACTAAATATACTGCACGCTAGCACAAACCACGCCCACCATAATACGTCATATCTCCAAACATTACCGATATACTCGGAGTCAGCACATCCCACTAAATATACTGTGCTCCAACGCAAGAATACACTTTTTATGCTTTTGACACGAATTCGACTGAAGCTCTCTCGTTGTCAATCTCTTGTACGCAGTAAATTCATACACCCAAATAGTCTACTGGTTAGCGCTGTCGACTTTCAGTCTGAAGGTCCATGGTTCGAATCGCTGTGAACTTGAAATTTTTTTCGCAACTTTTTATTTTCACCAATGTTTTTTTACTTCATTCTGGTTTTCCTTTTTCATAAAATATTTGAATTCAAATAGGTTAGTGCGTTTAAACAGTCTCATTTTATTCAATTTTGTTGAAGAACTCAACTTTTGAAATATATTATTAATCAATGTGTTTCTACACTCCATTCGGTTTTCCTTCCTCAAAAATATTGCAATCAGGGATAGGTTAGTTCATTGAGGATAAATAGTCTCTGAGTTTTGCCTAAGTAAAGTACTTTGAAGATGAGATATAACGGTGGGCGTGGTATGTGCTAGCGTACAGTATATTTAGTAAAATCGCGTCCAGGAGGCCGCCAGCCGGCCGTAATACACATTACCGGCGATTAAATTATTGACTCAGGAAGTGCTACAGCGGCAACAAATTTCATTGCACTATTGATGGGAGCGCTCAGCCACCAACGTATGAGCGCTTGCAAATCCGTATCAAAGAGGATGAGTTTTTCGAGCACTTCTCAAGTATCTGACCGCGAACTACAAACTGTGTTCATCTGAAGTTAAATTGTTAAATCATCCGAATATACATGAATGAAAATACAATTCGGCCAATCATGTTTTTCAATATCAAACACAGTAAACGAGTAATTCAAACCAATAACAAAACATTTTCTATACAGAAGAAGATCGAAATTATCGACAGAAGAAATCAGAGGATAGGTTGAATGATTTCCACTACTTATTCTGACATGAAACTATAATAATATTCCAATGTCGCTATATCTAACGACAAACCTTATTATTTTCGATTTAGCATGGCATTTCTACAATCTGGCCATCGTGACCAGACAAAAACTTGAACTTTCATGATACGCGAAAGTATTCTATAAATTTGTTATTTCACGGTATAATGAAAGAATAAAATGAGATACAAAAATATTGATACACCTATTACATATTAGGTATCTGTGAAATCTTATTACTTCATGTAAGTTGAAGAAACTTTGATGAATTGCGCGTACAACATCAATATAGGTAGTTTTCCTTTGAGCAGATTGAAGCAGTTAGAATGAAAACTTGAACTATGAAATCTAGCTGAATACTTCAAGTCCTTCAGCTATACGGGGTGTGTCAAAAGTCGGCTTCAACTTTCTTATTTTCAAATGGAAACCGGAATTCATTTTTCACAGTTTGATACGCCTTCTATACAGGGTGTTTCAGAACTCATTACCTATCAAGATTTCAGAGACTCATTTTCCAGGTCAAAATATTAAACTTCTGCTATAAGTATGTGTTTCGCAAACGCTTCGTTGCCGATATACAGATCTATCACCTTCTGTCAAAAGTCAAGGTTTGTTCGGTGGTTGACCTCTGGAACAATATCTTCCTGTAGATTCTCACTCGACATACTGCGTGTATTGTGAACCGTGAACCCTATAAAACGTAGAGTTTGTTTCAAATGTATTCTGGATATCTCGAATACTAAAAAAGCTATAAAGCAAAAATATAAAAATCTTCAAAATTCTGTGGATCGGTAACGAAGCGTTTGCAGACACATATGTTTGAAAGGAAAATAGGCACCTTAAATTTTGATACAGAGTTTTGAAACACCCTGTATAATTCTGAGTTGAGACAACTGTCATATATATCTTATTCATGTTTCCGAACACTAAGAGACATATGACTTGTGTCGTGGTTTCAGCGCATTGAGCAGAAGCGCTTTCCAGGCGAGCAATTTGGATGAGATTTTCGGGTTGCTGCCGGTGTTGGGACTCGTCAGTGGTGCAGAAATGGTGATGTAGTGCCAGTATTCATGGAATGTTAGGTTAAGCGGTTGACTGGTTAGGTATCAGTCTATAAAAATCATATATTATTATTTTCAATTACTTTGGGAACATGTATGAAGTCAAACTGGAAGATCTCACATTGGCAGTAGACACTGAAACTGCCACTAAGCTATACACGATGGCGAGTCGATGGTTTGTTATTTCCACTTTTGATATCAAATATTTCGCAGCTATAGACAGCTATGCTTCATTTCTTTATCACTGGTACTAGAGGTACTAGAGCTTGGAGTTTCTGATGAATCAGAATCACTATCGGATAATACCTATGTCTTCTTAGATAAAATGATCAGTCACTCCATCCTCAATTCCAACGTTAGTAAAGAAGATAATAATAAGAATGATGAAAATAAAACCAACAAAACAAAGAATCGAAAATAGAAAGATCATAGGATGGTTATTTTTTTCTGCCAGTGTACCAGAACTGCCAAAATTGTTCCGAAATGGCATGAAAATTCAAAGATACTGCTACTGTTTAGTTTTCCTAAATTGCTTACTGTGGCTAGTAATGTCAGCAATATCGGAACATGACCATAGTAGTCATTTCAGTGGGATTTTCATCAAGTAATAACCAAGTCAATTCAAGAAAGTGATGAGTTTCTGTTTGTAGCGATGAAAATAGTGTATATTCCTTGATATTGTGTGTTCAAATGTCACTTTTTGTTTGTTATCGGAGCGGAGCGAATCTGACAAAAATTCCAAAGAATTGGACCTTCATAATGATTTAGTAATTATTTCGAGATCCAGCCACTCCACTATCGAGGTTGCAGTGCACCGATCCCAATATCCGCGTTCACCAGTTCGACGCAGCAGACACGTAGATCTATTGAACAGTGGCGTAACTACAGGGGGTTTATTGGTGTACGCATGCTTTCAAGGACCACGCTCCAGAGAAAAATTAAAATGATTCGTAGGTGGACAAGCCGAGAAATCCGAATAGGTACCTATTTCGACTATTTCGACAAACAATCTACCTTGCAATCTACTTCAATGAAAATTCGTTCCTAGGTGCGTCTCTTAAAATTAAAATCCCCCTTAACTTTTTTCAGAAGATAATGAATAATAGTGATAATAACATGGAAGTTGGATGAAATAACTCGATTTCAAGATATATTTTGATAAACGATATCTTTTATTTTCCAGAAATAAACATAAACTTTTGTTTTTCAAATATAATACAATGTGTATTCCTCGTTAAGTTGGCAATTGAAAGTGAAACAAATAATCATATCACATCAAGTTGAACTTAGTGGGCTCTTGAAAAAATTCAGTCATACCATATTGACATCTCCATGAAGCATAAACATTATCTCTGAATATGGTAAAGATAGGTCTCTCAGGTCTCTAGCAAGTGAAGAATCACAAATCGAGGATGAGACTCATGTGGGTAGAATCAATAGTTCACCTAAATACCACACTACATACAGTGGGTTGAATTCTATTGACTATAGAACAATGTGTGATGTGCTTATTAAATATATACCATCTTATTCTTGGTGATTTTATGGACAACAGAGCTGAAAGAGGTCTTCAAATGATATTTTTTCGATAAAGCACCTAAGAATAGTGTGTCCCACTCAAATGTGTCACACCCCTTTATCTGCGTAATTCTCAACATATTTTGGTTATTCGAACACGTTTCTGGAATAATTTCTTGAGATTTCTTTGAATCTGTGCTCACTTTTCATTTACATCAACAAAATACGTTGGAACTCGTCGCTCTGAATTCAAAAATATAAATCATTCATATATCATCATCGAATACAATTTAGATCATTTCATTCGAAAAACAATGTTATTTTCCTAGCCACACTGTCTCCTGCTGATACGATGAAAAAGTGAGCACAGATTCAAGAAATTCGTTGAAAATTATTACAGAGAAGTTTTTGAATGATTAAAATATGTTCAGAATTACGAGCATTTGTAAGATTTTAAAATTCCCGCCCTACTCAACCGTGAAATGCTGACATGCGCAGTACCGATCTCGGCCTTTCTGAAAGATGCAGATATATTGCCCGTCCGTTTAATGTTGGCGTTTTATCCATGCACATATAAGAGAGTTGAAGTACTCACTGTACGTAGACCTCCACGTAGACGTTAACGTACGGAAAATAACGTTCACGAATTATCCTTATATTGAGTTGAAGTCATCAGTCATCGTAACGTAAAAAAAATTTTTGTTTTCGGTTTGTTTTGGTCCTTTCAGATTGTTTGTTTTGATCTGAACACTAATTCGTGTTAAAATGAGCAGAAGAACTGTTTGATGGGGATCCAGGCTTCAATAATCTGCACTCAATGGCATATTTCAGTTGACGTACGTTGATATTCAAGGTGCACGTGAATGTAAGCAAGATATGCAAATGCATGCGTAGCTGTCAATTTCTACGTTTACGTTAACGTTGGCTATATTCCAAAATCAACTGGTCAGTACCGTCAGTAGATCCACTGACTCTGCTGAAAATCTGTGTTCCGAAATCAAATCAAATGAAATCGAAAATACAGTGCTATAATTCGAAACATGTTTTCGTGGTTTTCAGGTTTTCATCAGTAATCAGCAGCAGTTGCTCAGCAAATTTGAATATTATTCTCATCGTCAATTATTTTTATAACAGATATTTTCAGATATTTGAAATTGTATCATTGATTCATTATTGATATGACAAGACTAAATGTTTCAAGAATAACGTGAGTAAATGTGACATTCCTTCCGCCCCTAAAATAATGACAGTTTACTGAAGTCACGTACTACCTTTCGATAGTCAGCAATTCCAGCAGAATGTTGAGTCGAAATATTTGGAACGGATATTATGTCTGCAGTGCTCACAAGTATCTGTCCTTCCGGTGAATTTTTTTGATTGGGAATTAAAAATCAGCAGATTCAGTTGAATTCGGAATATAACCGCTCATGGCAGCACTTCAACTCTATCTATTGTTAAATGTAAACGATTATCAGTGCATCAGAGCGGACTGAGCGGAGCAAAACCTCAAATGGTCTGAGATCAGCTCTGACTCGAATTCCTAGTTCGTATAAATTAGAGATCAGTCATTTCCACACATTGTTCATAAAATGTACAACAATGTAATTCAATGTTCTGCGTGGCATCAGCCAATAAAGTAGTTGTTTTCCTCCCGAAATATACCATTGTTGTTCATTTCATGAACATTGTGTGGAAATGACTTTGCAGTATTCATTTAACAATTGTTGAAAATGGCGGGTCTTCGTCAACAATGATTGCATGAGTGCCACGTGACCGTTTTTAATGCAGCGTCTCTTTTCCACCCATGTTAAAGAGATACGACTGTATTCGAGGTTGCATAGTAATCTGTCACGTGGTTTTCAATCATTATTGAACACCCGGTATAATGTGGATGAGGTGTGGGGCCCAGATTGAAGAATAGAACACGAACCCACAGAGATATATAGTTACGCCACTGTGTCCGGCCTTGGCATTTCACTTTTGTTCGGCCGCTCCGAAATTGTGGATATTCACCGAGACTGATAATAATAATTCGTAATACTAAATCAGGCTGTGCTTTGGTTCTGCTTCGAGCTTTCGACGGCTAAGATTTTATCTGATCTCGCCGGGTCCAAGAGCAAAAAAATATGGTGTGCTTAAGTGATCTGATTTTAATTGGATGGCTCGGGTGGCGAATTCGAGCTGATTGTAAACAGGGCCGTATTGAGACAAATTTAATCCTCATCTGTTCATTAAAGGGAGTCAATTGGAGAGCCTCAGGCAACAAATTTCCGCACCTGCACATATACTTCAAAATGAACTTCAAAGTCGCCGACACCGCGGGGTGTATGTTTCCTGGGCAAGATGCTTCAATTGAATTTGGATAGACTATACTGAGAAGTGCACAAAAAATGGCCAGGATTGTAACTTTTGAATTATTCTAGATAGGGTTTTAAAAATTTGGTGAACACCAAGTATACCAAATTGCTCACTCATTGATGAAACAATTTCTCTTTTATCACTTCCACCGTTTCACCGGAAATGACCCCAACTTTTGATTTTAAATGTGACCGGGTTTGATAGGGTTATTTTAAACGATTACAAAGATATTTACGTTCGAAGTTTCCATATGCTCAATGGGTGTGACTTCGCAATATCAAAACTTCTTTCTCTGTCACATTCATTGAGCATATGGAAACTCAGAACGCGCATATGTGCGTAATCGTTTAAAATAACCCTATCAAACCTGGTATTGATAAATTCGTCATGACAATCCCTGACCGATTATGGAATACATTACAGGGTGTCCCATTCAAAAATCAAAAGTTGGGGTCGTTTCCAACCGGAAGTTATAGAACAAGAATTGTTTCATCAATTAATGAGCAATTTGGTATACTAGTTGCGCAATTTTCAAAACCCTATCTCGAATAATTCAAAAATTACAGTCCTGGCCGTTTTTTGTGCACTTCCCTGTATACTACGAGTCTCAGTAGTATAATCTATATTATTCAACGGGCGCATAATGCTCATTATGTGGGTAGGATACTATACTTCATCTACAACTATCCAATTACCCTTTAGCAAATTTGAGAGTTCGAAACTAATTTTGTTATTATGTTGTATATCGCTATTTCGAAGATGGAAACCAACTCTCCAGGTGTCGAAACTTGTGCGAGATCTGCAGCTCGAAGTGGAATTCCAACCAATTCTAGGGTGCTGATCATTGAGAGAAATATTTGCAAAAAACTTTAGAGCGATGTAAATTGTTAGCGCCGTTTTGTACAGATCTGTCAAAGCCATACTGTACATTCAAATCATCAGATATTATTTGAAAACCTCATTTGACGTGATCAGCATGATATGGAAGGTTAGATATTAAATGATTTTATGACGGATTCGCACAATTTTATAGCTACATAGCTACTTATTTCACCCTGTAACTCTTTTCCGACAGGTACCTACTTGGTGAAACCTGCTCCAATATTGAAAATACCACGGAAACCGGATTCATAATCTGAATTAGAATCGGTCGACAGTTTCAAGAACAACGCCCGTATGAAATCAAACAGAATTTGAAGGTAGCTTTTTTATGTTTGAAATTCAATTCAAAATTTTGGCAAGAGCGCAAACTATGCTCTGGCCATTTCTGGCGAATACAAAACCATTTGAATAACGCACATCATTTTGTGTCCCGATGAGATTTTAAAAGACGAGCGAAGCGAGATCCCGCAAAACACAGGGTATTTTAGATTGTGATAGAAAAATTGAGCGATAAAACTCTTCAATATGAAAATAATAGTAGTTCATTATTATGTGAAAAATATTCAATATTGGTCACAAGTCACAATGGCTAACATGTCCCCATCTTACCTTTTGATTCACTATCTACTGACATTTAATTGGAACAAATCACAGTGTGGTTCTAGATTCAGAATTCTGATCATCCTGTATATGTTCCAATTGAATATAGTAGATAGTGAATCAAAAGGTAAGATATAGGAACATGAAAGCCGATTTGACCAATAACGAATAATTTCGACACAAAAATATCCAAAAGTTGAAAATCTCGATTTTTTTTAACGCTCTTCAGGGAGAATATAATATCGCATTAATATATTGGGTGCATGATCAATTGGAAAAACTGCTGAATGAACATTTACAACAATATGATAGCTACTAAAAATCAACATTGGCCACTGTGTAGAACACAGGAAAATATAAGAGTCTTGATTTAAAGAATTCCAGTTCAGTCACAAATAACGTGTTCTCACACCTATGCCCTACCTCGTGAAAAGTACTAATTTTTTCCCGTGGGAAAAAGTAATTTCGTGAAATGTTACATTTTGATCTGATGTCAACAGAGATGTCAAACTTTTTTAAGGTCACAGTTCCCGATTCACAGCTAGTTTGTGATATCATTATTAAATTATATATTTTGAAAGTGCGTTCAAATTGTTAGAAATTATGGAAGAATATTTTTTTTACAAACGTCAAAAAATGACAAAAGGATCGCGCATTGATAACAAATGGCGAAGTGACACTTTTTTTCAGTTTCCTACATTACCATGCACAAAACATGCGCGAAGTAAAGTAGGTCATCTCGACTGTTTTTTCAACTCGTCTACATCTCGTTAAAAAAATCGGATCTCGATCACCAAAGTAGCATTTCGCGCTCTAGATACAAAAATAACTATTGTTTCGCATAATTTTATAATCATCCCGTAACTTTTTTCCGAGAAGTAAATGTAAAAACCTGATCGAATTTCGAATGCTACTTGAACCGGATTTTATAATCTGCAGTGAACATTCGAAATGGTTGACAATTATAAAACCAACAACAGTATGAATTCCGTCGAAAGGTACCTACAGCTGTCCAGTTCAGAAGAGCAATTTGAATTCAAATTTTTGGCGAATGCACCAAAAATGTATTTCGGCAAAACATTAACAAATCCATGTTATTCCGAATTCTTTTGCCTGGTAGCCCAGTTAAATGATTTGTAGAAAATGGTTGCTAAACGAACTTAGATTCTGACACTTTCAACATTATAACGAAAATTAAAGAAGTACCCACACTGGATTGATGGAGGATTCATAGAAAATCAAAGGTATTTGAAAGGAAAACAATTTTGAAGACATCGGAAGTTCAACGATAATAACATTCAATATTATAGGAAGAAGTGTTAGGAAACCATACAATCGTATGTCATGCACTCGTGTGGTTGCTAAGCAACGCAGTTTGTTTTGATAATGAAATAGTAGTTCACCTAACGAGTGCGGAAAAGTCACTTCACACACGTATATTAGGTACACTATTTTTTTTACTAGCGAGCGGAAAAACCCAAAAGCTAACATAACGAAATATATTTATTATTAATGAATATACAGATGTCATTATACTCCCAGAAATTTGACAAATTTTCTTTTCCGCACTAGTGCATATATATGTTCATCTCTGATGAAACGGTTAGAGATAGAAAGTTGGTTAAATGGAACAAGAGAAAGACATTTAAAAAAAAACTTATGATCCATGTTTTGTCACGTCTTTTTTTTCGTTTGTGCAAATAAATGCTAATTCGAAAAAATGTTACAAATACAATAAATACATTATAGAATATGTTGACTGTGGCTTCACGTTATTCAAAAAGATACTCGCGGTGGCAATATCCAAAAAGTGATATACATTGTCTGTGTACAGAATAAATAGGCCAATTTATTTTCATAATTCAAAAAGAAGTTGAGGGTTGCCCTGAATGAACGGAACGTTGGTTTCGAAAATCTTCTACAACCAGATTGAAAATCATACTGAACAGAAGAGACCATGTCCCTGTAGTTTTTTTATTTCCTGAAATGATAGGGCTAGCGCCTAGCTGGAGAACAAAAATCAGCAATTAGGTATATGTGTATATTTTATATGTATATTTATTTTGATGACCCTGTATCGAGTACCTATATTGGGTATGTCATGACGAGCTGAGGCATAACTTTGTTATTTCAGATAAAGTACCCTGTATTTCATTGCATCTTCAGATTCTCCCTGAAAAAGCTCATTTCATCAATACCTACACCACTCTTGGGGTCTATCGTAAATGATTGAAGTTGAAAAATCTCGATTTTGAACACCCTATATCTCTGTACTCTTTCTCGATAAACCCCAAGTGTGATATATAGATAGAATCAGCTCTTCAGGGAGAATCTGGAAATCCGATACAATACAGGGTGTTCTATTTGAAATATCAATGTTGCTACTACTTTCTAATAGACGCGGCAACACTGCATTGTCGAGAATATTCCAAATGAAGACATCGTATTCTAAAATATAAGCATGCAAATTTTTATGGATTTCTCTCGAATGATTCTTGATACAAAGATAGTGTAAGCTCGTTGTGACATACCCTGTATATACCAATAAAACCAGATTTCATAAATCGCAGACAATATTCAAATAGGTTCAAAAACAACAGCATGAAATCCAAACTGTCCTGTTCAAATCGTCTATGATCATTTCATTTCATTATTTACTATTATATTATTATATTCGATGGCCAAAGCTTTCAGAATCAGGAAGTTTCCGGGTGCCTGAATAAATATGATTTTATCTCGTCTCCACGCGAGGTTATGACTTCTGTACCATTCCGTGATCAACAAGACAAGATAAAGAGTCGCGATTTGAAATCGGACTCGTTCGGTGACTTCAATAGTCTAACAGACGCCAAACCCACCAACCTCCCATCAAGGTTGGTAGAACTGATGACTATTTTGTAGAGGAAGGTTGCCTCGATCGCACCCCGCGAGTAACCTTGAGTAACTCATGACGTAATAGGCCCTTTCTTTTGCACGAAAAGTGTAGCACTCTCGTACACTTCGTGTATGATATGTACGCCGGCGATTGGCCGGCGCATGTATTGTGTTGACAGTTGTCAGTATTTTCGAATATTTGAACCATTTTGAACTTGAAAATGTAAAAATGATAATTTGTTCGGTCACTTCTTGTTGAAATTCGTACAAGTGTAATGAGACTAGTGAATTTAGTTTGTGTTTCCATTAATTTCCATAAAATGAGTCTATTCGTGAGAAATGGATTCAATTTTGTGGACGTAATTTTAATTCATTTAATACCAAAACTTGGCGAATATGTTCTGCCCATTTCGATGCCGAGGATTTTGAAAGGCACAAGCAGAATTTCTAAATCACACACCAAAGAGAAGAAAACTCAAGGTAGGAATCCCATCAATAATACCAAATACAACAAGAGAAACACCATAAGTATGGAAGTTTGGAAAAATGCGATGATCAGAACCAGACCAGTTGTGAATGTTGAGATTCTTGCTCAACGGGTAAAATGGACATCAGAAGATATCACACGTGTTTTCAAGTTGAGATATTTGAGCAAGAGTACGTTACCCAACGAAGAGGAGCTATGTTTATTTGAGAGATTCCTTGAACTATCCTTTATTATAGGTTCACTTATAATAGTAGTGTTATTTTTCATTAATTTTGTTCAGAATCATATTTTGTTATTTTTTTATGCTCTGTTTTTGACTACAATATAATCAAACAATGAAATTTCCTCTTGTATTTTCTATAGGTATCTAGGAAAGTTTGTTAATTTTTCAGAATACAGAGTTATATTGATAAAATAAGTGATCTGTTGTGTACGAATATTGGTCCACTGCTACTACTTCTGGATCATCAGTTCATTATTCTTATATTTTCTGTAGTTTCTTGTTCACATTATCTGATTTGCAGGATATTATTATAGGATGAGTCGGTTCATAATCAATGCATAAGTAATCACTAGCCTCATAATTATGCTCCATACTTACCTCAAAACACACATACCTGGTACCACAACCTGGTAAATAGCCCCTGGAACAAAATTTCAGATAGGTATTCCTCTCTGTACTACTGATCCATCCAAAATTGCCTTCTCATTTCGAAGATTGAAGGTATTATACAGAAGTATATGTAAATATCCATATTTTATAATGGTACTTACTTATATAAATTAATATTTGCTGAGCCAGACCAAAAAGTTTGTATCATGTTTGTATACTCTATTTGGTAAACATTTCATGACGCTTTAAGGTTGACAACTTGTCGTCTTACTGCCTGTGACGTCACGAGTGACCGTTTCCCCCCTTGCCGCACTATCGATCGAGGCAACCTTCCTATACAAATTATAATCAGTTCTACCAACCTTGCCTCCCATGAATAAATATTACATATTATGAATACATGAACGTTGGCTTTCAAACTATTCTGGCAAACAATAACCTCCATACGAGTAAATTACAGAAACTGGTATTTGGTTTACCTACCTATTTCATGATGAAAATATAATGAAACAATCAAACGTAACAATATATTCGTGTATACATAGGTAATATTGTAGGCATTTAGGTTATAGGGGAAATCAACTAAAATGCTATGCAGGGTGTTCCTCAAAGACATGCTAATATTTGAGAGGGTGATTTTTTGACTCATTTTAAGAAGAAAACTTCATATGAACGTATGTTCTAAAAGTCTTAACTTTTGAGATACAGGGTGATGAAGTTCTCAAAAATATTCAGTTTTTTGATAATAACTGAGACAATATTGTATACATCTGCATGAAATTTGGTAAACGTCTTTTATGCATCAAGGTGCATTTTCTGATGTACAAAAAATTTCATTTTCTCTACTAATGACACCGTTACGGGGATATTCCTGTTTATATTTTACTTGAAATTGAGCAAAGACGGAAAATTTTCAAATTTTATACAATGCTATGAAAGGCTATTTTATTATGTACATAAAAGATCCTCTTGTTGATACTCGATAGAACGTTTTGTTTTCGAGAAAAAACGAAAAACGAGACCAGACTTCAAATGAAATGTTTATGGCTGAGTATACTCCATTCAGGACCTCCATTACTAAATAACCACAGTAGGTAACATTTTGAAATTTGTATACCGATTCAGTCACCGAATTAGTGGATGCTAAATTCAGTGGAGGAGTCAAATTTCCTAGAAAAAAATCGCTAATGATATTTTGCAGTCTTCGAAATCAAGAAAAAATCGAAATCAAGGACCTAGGCACTGAAATTTGGACTTATAGTTTATAAATTTGTGCAAACGTAGATCTTCTGAAGATTATTGTGGTGCTGAAATAAACATGAATGAATTGGTTGAAAATTGTAGATTTTATATTATGATGGTCTGGTCTTATGTGGGCCACACCGTATCAATTTGGGAAACGTTATATTCAGTACATAATTATATCATTGTGCAGACAGAGGCCTCCGACATGATCTTCAATTCTTATCGCTATTGATCACTACAGGTCTAGGTACCTATGTATTCTTGATAGGTATACTAGAAAAATACATGAATCTGACTCAAGTCTAAGAATAACTTCAGCTCCAACACAACAAACACCATCCTGAGAACTTTATACTCATTATTTGAAAAATTTATTACCCAGTATGTTATGCCCTATAACACTAAACCAACAAAAGGATAGTATACACGAGAAATTGATTGCAACATGGGTTGTAGATAGCAGAAACTACGCAGAATGATCTCTGTAAAAAATCCTAACAATTTATGTACTCTGTTCTGTTGGTGGGTGATACCATAGGCGCACATGGTTAACTATTTTTTGAAATAAAATTGCGAAAATCTCAGAAATATTTTTCCATCCAACTCAGCGGCACCTGAAATGAAATCTGGGATGGGGCAATACGGTCTTCGAGTGTTCAGTTCTCGAGATACAAGGTGTGGAAGTTGATAAATAAAAAAAATTGCTTTTTTCGCAATGACTCAAGAATGATTGAATATTTTGCATTCAAATTCGGTATTTGGTTCCGTCTACAGATGGGTAATTCTTTGACAGGAAATTTATTCCGAAAATTTCATCCAGTGGTGCGCTACGGGGGGTTGTAGTAGCTTATTCTCCGATATTTTGATGATATTTCGATTATTTTCAATTTCTTGAATTCATTGTTCAATTTTGTTCGAGAAATGCATCACCTTCAACTGAAATAAAATGAACAGCCTTCGGGATATTTGACCCAAAAAAGAAAATTACTATGCAAATTTTCCATCATTTTCAGTAGGTAGTAGAAAATTACAAAAATGATTGCTTTTTCTTTCTGCATGGAAGAACAATTTTTGTTGAGCTACAGAATGATATCTAAAAAGTATCTTATCTTTTTACCACCAGAAAAATATTTTAGTGATTTTCTCCTACTGAAAATGATGAGAAATTACTAAGCATCTTCTAGTTTGGGTGGAATATCTCGAAAATTGTTGATTTTAGCCCAATTGAAGGTGATGCACTTCCACCAGAATTTAAAAAAGGATTCTAGAATTTGATAATAATCGAAATTTCATCAATGGCGTGGAAAATATGGGAGGTAAAGTTACCACAACCCCCTGTTGCGCACCACTGGCTGAAATGTCCGGAATGACATTCTGGTCAAAAAATGACCCATTCAAATATGAAACCACATACCAAATTTGAATGCAAAATATTCAATCATTCTAGAGTTATTGCTAAAAAACACACACTGTATCTCGAGTACTGAACGCTTAAACTCTTAAACACCGTGAATGTCCTAATCTCAGTAATTATGAAATCAAGACCTGATGTCAAGCCTTATTCAAAATTGGTACCTGGGGGTTTCCGGGATTAGAGAATATGATCCTTTCGCGCAAATATTAAGAAATTCAAGATGACGGGTCCAATATAATGATGGATTTTGTAATTATGGTCCGAATCTATTCAAAATTTATATCTGAGTGTTTTCGAGGTCGGAGATTATGAGTCATTCGTCAAAATTTGAAGATTCAAAACGACGAAACCGATATGGCGGACGAGTTTTGTAATTATGAACCGAATTCATTTAAAATTGGTGTCTAGGGGTTTTCGGAGTCGAAGAATATGATTTCATCGTCAAATTTTAAGATTTCATGATGGCATATCCAATATGTCGGACGAGTTTTGTAATTATGTTCCGATTCTTATGAAAATTTGTATATTAGGTTTTCGGGGCTGAAATTATGTTTCCTCGGTCAACATTTTGGTATTCAAGATGGCGGATCCAATATGGCGCAAGAGTTTTGTAATTATGGAGCGATTCTATTCAAAATTTGTATTATGGGGGATTTTGGGGTCGGAGATTATGATTCCTTCATCAAAATTAGGGAATTCAAGGTGTTGGTTTCAATATGGCTGACGAGTTGTGTAATCATGATCCGATTTCATTCAAAAATTTGTGTCTGGGAGATTTCGGGGTATGAGATTATTAAGTATTCGTCAAAAACGGGAGACGAAGCGAACTAAAAAGGAGTAGAAAAATCATAATCTAATAGCTCGACGATACAATTCACGAATTACTTATTTTTCTTTTCTATACAGTCCCCAAATGCTGCCCACGCACTTTTTCCAATGTTTTCAGTTATTGAAACATCATTGTATGTAGTGATTTTTGAATACTAAATTTCATTGATTCAGTTCTATTGGACTGTAATGACCTTTGATATTACTTTGAGGGCTCCAACGCGAGCTAGTAATATAATAAATGCGTTTGCTAGAAATTCTCTATTGATATGTGTAATGAATTGATTCAATTTTCTTGTAAGACAATTATTTTTTGAATTTTATGAATGAATTCAGCAATAAATGGAAACATGAATCTATGATGAACTGAAAAGAAGAATGTTCCGTGATCTGCGAAATTTCGTTTTTCTCATGGTACTCAGATAATAATGGATATATGACCATGGTTTTCGACCTATCTTCTCCTCATTGTCGATATTGTGAAAAATAAAGGTTTTTCACTCATGAGAAAAATCCACATTTTTCGAAAAATCTCGTGTTCGAATGCAAAAAATTGATAGCTGATCATTCCATCATGCCTTACATGTCATGCAGAACTTTTGATCATGAATAACTCCTTTTCATGAAACAGATTGAATAAAGGTAATTAAAATTTTTCATATTATGGTGTCGACTTAATTGGACACACCATAGATTGGTAACATGATATGGAGATTTATTCCTTCTTGATTCGGAATGAAGAGAGGCGAGCCAATGGTGCGTTTATCAATTATTTCTTTGTGGGACTGTCGAACCAAATCCGGATGGTGAACACTGACCTCAGGCGGAGGTGTGCACCGCACTGACCTTGGGTGCCAGAAGAATGGCCCTTGTTCGCGGGGCAACACCCCGAACGAGGACTAGGGGAGACTGGGGCAGAATGCACGTTGTTGCACAGGTTGACTCAGGGATACCGGCGAAATATATTGGGCAAATGAGGTGAAGTATCCGCACAAGGTTTGAGGAACATATTGCTCACTTCAGATATAATCGGTTTGATGAATCAAGGGTTGCCCAACACCCCTATATCTCACGTGATTGTTGAGTTAGGACTTTGAAATTTGCAGGAGCGAGAGTTATACCAAAAATACACTTTATGATCACGACAGCTGTTATCACGGTTATTTGAATTATCGCCCTAAGCATCTTGCTGATGAGGATCAAGTCCTAGGACATAGCTCGTCAATTGATGCCAACACAGTCATGATATAAAATCCGACCCCCTTGCGAAATTCGTGGACAACCTTTGGGTACCGCAAGGTCCCTTGGAGGATTTTTTATGAATGTTTTTAGATTCACATGTTAAAATTAGGTTTCTACATTTGTATTGTATTTATCAAAAGAGAGAAACCCATGTATTGAATTGGTGTATACTGCTCGCCAACATCCATGGAACCAACGAGAGAGGTTGAAAATCACTTCAGATTCGAAATCAGATCGTCCAATCCTCCAATTATTCATATTTTTCTTGAGAAATTCTCAGTTCTGAGAAATTTAATGTTGTCTCACCGTATCTTTTACGTTATTATTGAGGTAAGATTCTGAAATGTGCCGGAACAAAGAACAGTTTGAATGTACAGTCAGTGACCAACAAACATTTTAGGTATAATATACGTCATTTCGACCTTACAATAGGTCAACGACTTATTTGGCCTAAGTGAATATTACGTCTTATTTACTTCAAATTTACCAATATGGGGAAAAAACTGGAAGTAATCCAGAAGACGAGAATAAGGATATTAGGGTATCCTGACCAATAGGTCGAGGAAACAATTAGGTGAAATTGCCCTAATTCTAGTCCGATAGTGGTCTGATTTTAGTTATTCTGACGTTATTCATCACCTACTTATGGGTGGGTTTACTAAGATTTCTACCTGGTTTACTGTCATTTGGTTGGGTTCGGAAAACAAATATGTACCGTGTTTCACGATCGACTATACCTACTCATTTACGTGTGGAGACTTAGTAGTTTATGAACATGGCGTTCAAAAGAAAACTCGATAGTAGTGGAAGGTGTAGATAATATGCATGTTGTTCAGCTTATTTGAGGTTGTTGTGAATCGTTATTCAACCTGCGATGCAAAATTTATTGTGATAATGTTGATTTTACACATGTAAAATTAGTGGGCCCACGAAATTATTGGATTTGTAGAAAAATACTGGATGATATTCTTTGTGTTTTCGAATTATTTTTCAACAATTCCATCTAAAAATGAATCAACTGGTAGAATATGATCATATATGCGAAATTTAACCTTTTCTGTATTACTATTCATTAGGATGTGGTCGCTATGTAGAGATTTCTTCTTTTTCCGTCAATGGCGAAAAAGGTTCGAGCCAACAAATATGGCGTCGTTTTCATATTGGACTTGAAAGTCGAATTTTCCAGAATCTTCAACTTTCAGGGCGAATAGGCTTCGTTCATAGTCGAAAATTCTGTATATTCTGACTATGGAGCCCAATTTCCCCATATTGGGATTTTAGACTATATCAACGAGTATACCTATTATTTGTGTAGCAGTCAACCTGATGGATTTATATTATCAGATGTTCCCTATAATCATATAATTTGTCAAATGTTCGTTGTTCGCTTTCAATTTCTTATTCTGCACCACGGTATGTTTTCTAATTGGTCGCAGGATGACAGGCTTCATTTTTCAGCGAATCAGAAAAGTCCATCGCCGTGTTGTCATCTCTCGAACAGTGTTGCCGTTCTAGTATACTTTTAGTACATTTGCCATTTTTGTACGTTCTCAACCGAAGTGTAATAATTGATACCTGTTTTTTTTTTATAAAAGTTATTTGAAATATGCATTCAGATCTGACCAATGGAATAAGTGGAAGTAAAACTTCGAATGTCAAAACAAATCGATGGTTTAGATGATCAAACATCCCAGGTAGAACATCATATTGGCTAGAACTTGGTTTCATATTAGCCCAATATTCGAATATTGAATATGGAATTACTAGATTGCACCAATATCAAACCAATTTTTCATTTCAATATTCGATCATCAATCCATTGCCAATATTTTAATAACATTGAAATTATGTGACCAGCCGATATCAATTTGTCAATATTTATTTGATATTGGAGGAATATTAACGATCACAATATGTCAATTTTCATGATGGGCTGATATTGCATTTCCAATATAAAATCGATCTTGGAAAAAAATATTGACTCAATATCCAATTTATGATGGTTAGTGAATATTGCATTTCATTGTCCAGCAATGTTGTAATAACATTGAAATTTTGTTTCCAGCCGATATTTATTTACCAATATCTATTCGATATTGGTGAAATATTGACGATCACAATGTCAATTTCCATGATTGGGCTAATATTGTATTTCCAATGTTGAATCAATCATGGAAAAAAATATTGCATCAATATCAGATTTATGATGGTTGGTGAATATTGCTCTTCGTTGTCCAGCAATATTGCACTGATATTGGTGATTCAATATCATTTCGATATTCAATAATCAATCCAGTGCCAATGTTGTAATAACATTGAAATTTTGTGACCAGCCGATATCAGTTTGCCAATATTTATTTGATATTGGCGAAATATTAACGAATACAATATGTCAATTTTCATGATGGGCTGATATTGTATTCCCAATATCGAATCAATCTTGGAAAACATATTGTATCAGTATTATGTATTTTTATTCAGCCAATATTAGTTCATCAATATGCGACCCATTTCAGATAAATATAACTAATGAAATATGCCATAACCAATATTGCACTGACATTGGATTTCTAATATCGAATCGATATTCGTGATATTTCTCTTAGTATTTGAGCTACGTTATAACAGCTGGCGCCACTGGCACGCCTCCAACAAACGACTGCTGGGAGACATCAAATACCGCATTCGTTCAACTTGCAAACTAAGTATTCTGGGATACAGGAAACGAAAATGGATTTGATATTGTACAAATATCGCAATTTTTTGATGAGGCTAATATGGCTTCGAATTTTGATTTCGAGTTCTGTTGAAAAACAAAATTCAATATTGGTTGAATATTATAATTCAACATGGAGATAATATTGCAAAATAATCACATCCTCATTTTAGCCAATATAGTAGGGGAATATGAATTCAATATCGATTTCACATATCAAAATTATAAGAAACCAGTTTTCTATAAGTTGGCATCATATATTTGTCCAATCTTGTATACGAATATTAACTCGATATTGGATAGAGCATATCGAAACAAGATTGAAATTCAACATAGCACCAAGATTCCAGAATGTTCACATTGATTTATTGACCCAATAATTAAAATTAATATTTTCCCAACATTCACCATTTATTGACTCAATATTGAACCAATATCAGTGTTCTACCTGGGATCATCGTAATGTATAGAAAGATATCATGATTTGCTTTAGAAGCGTTCAAGCGGTGAGCTACCTGAACCACTCACTGGTGATAAAGAATAAAACATTCAAAACTCATACATTGCGCTTGTCTCCAGTTTTTAATATTTTCAGAAATTAATGATCATTTCAAAACATTTGCCGACCTCAAAGCACCAGGATCAATAATAGTCATCAACTTTGAGAACATGATTTTAGGACTAATTTTGGTATTCTCGGCTCTCTCAAGGACACTTCGTTCTATAAGGATTTCATAGTGGTAATCTTGCCTTCATCGGATATGAAGTTGGTACTGATTAGGTTAAAAAAAGTCTAAGAAACTCCTTCGACTCAATTGGTCAAAAATAGGCAAAACAGAGTATAAATCCGACTTATTTTCTCCATCTGATTATTCCCTGACTTTATGATCGTTTATCAAGTTAGAATTTGGTAAATTTAAACTCCAATAAATATCCTGATATAGTTCGAGGGCCTGGAAGACATTTTACTGGTGATTTTGATGTTAAATATTACCTAATTGATAACTAAATGCTCACTAGGACCATGAAGTTATGTTTGAAGTCTGTAATGAGTAGTTTCCAACTATGCAATTTGTCTATAAAGTTGATGGATTTTATAGGAAATGTTGAGGTCGTAACCAGGTATTTTACAACCTAATCCATAACTTTCAAGTTACTCAGGGCATAAAGGTAAAATATTTTGTCGGAAATTAGTAAATTTCGACTTCTTCGAGTAATTTCTCCTCTCTGCTTGGTATAATTCTCTTAAAATGTTGGTTGGGGTGATATACACTGCTCGCCAACCGCTGTGTGTTTAGTTCCATGGTTGCTTTGTTTGCGAGCAGTGTATAGATCACTGATTTTAATCTGAGTTGGTCATTGACTATATATCTCTGGACTCTTTCTCGCTCCTGCAAATTTCAGAATCCTACCTTAAACATTAAGTAAGATACGGGAGTGCTCACATGAAAAGTGAGACGAAATTCAATTTTTCATAATTGAAAAATTCTCAGGAAGAATATAAATAGAGAATTGGACGTCCTGATTTCAAATCAGAAGAGATTCTCAACCTATCTTGCCACCTAATGCCATTTTCCGGAAATGAGTGTTTAGTGCCATGGCTGTTGGCGAGCATTGTATACCACTGAAGAAGACCCCACTTGGCTATAAAGTGTATTTTTGATACAACTCTCGCTCCTGCAAATTTCAAAGTCCAAACGCAACAATTACGCAAGATTTTTTCCAACACAGAAGGAATTTATTTTTCTTCATAACGACATATAGAAAGTTACTTTTCTATGACACTCAACAGGCAGAAAAATTGTACTTTCTCTGCCTAGGCAGAAAAAGTTTGTTGCTATGCAACGTTCCAAGTAAATAATTTGAATTGGTTACCAAATTTGACACTGACATTGTGTGAATACAAACAAAACAAACGAAGTTTTCACTTACACGAAACCGGTTTTCTTTCGACGTAAACTTGACAATTCAGGGAGAATTTTGTTGCCTGGAAAAGGAACGAAAAGAATTGCCTTCGAAAAATTACGAGTCCATAGGACGAGACATTTTTTCTGGCAGTTTTTTGAGTTAGATTAAGGCAATAAAATTCGAATTATAAATTTGTTTGTTCTAAAATTTGTTCTATCCGTCATTCGATTGCCCCCTTACGAGCAACCCTCAGAAGTCTTCGAAAGACTTGTGCGAGCAAGGAATGACGGGGGCCTTACCTTTTAACGTGTGATCCCAAACACTTTCTTAGGCCATCAGAAAAAGTCTGCGTTCGTGGGTCTCGAACCCACGATCGATACCTCGACGTGAATCGATATTGAAGCATCGAAGCACTGAGGTACGCCGGCCGTATGTCAAGTTTATCACGACCTAAAAAATGCTTGACTGTACTTCGGTAAGACAATTTAATGAATGCGTAAATCACCTTATTGTTGATGGATTTTTCAATTTCTCTACTCCATATCGCGACATTTCCACATTATTATATACTATAGGCACGGACACAAATGCGTGAATACAATTTAAATGTGCATATAATTGAAATATAGTAGTAACATAACATGAATGCATACATTTTTTGATGAAATATGATGTAATATTTCAAAAAACACAATTTGAATACACTACAATTTCACGGAACGTTCGAACATAGCGTTCGGAGACGCCAGTACGAAGTGATAATCACTTTTCGTGTAAGTGATAATCCCTTTTCGTGTGTTACCAGCTGTTTAATTCTAAGGAAATATCAAGTTAATATTTCTCAATTAAGAATAGATCCTATTGTGAACTGGTGAGATAATTTGATATTCATTTATGAAGTGAATGTCATCAATATAGTATGTAATGGTATATGTTGTCCTCATTTCCAATTTGTCAAGTTCATAGCTGACATGATTAGTAATCGAGTAGGTTGATGTATAGCACGATTTTGGTATACTTTTCAATGAACCCCAAATTCTGGTGGCATGACTTCAATATCTATGTCATAACATGACACAATCCAGTGTATATGAAATCAAGAACAAGTGAGTTTTAAATCGTCTTGGTCAGTTCATCCATGATATTGTTGAAATCAGTCGAATCTTGAGAGCGATAATTGTTAAAATTTTCAAAGAAGTAAAAAGAATTTGTTGAAACGGCAACACTGTTCATCTCACTGAATAGTGAACCATAGTGCCACCGAACTCTCAACAGAACGTAAAAAACCTGCAAACGACTTTGATTGTTAGCAGGAGGTGCAAACTAAAATCGACCGATCTGAACATTTTTTCGTATCTACGCTATATTATCACCCAAAATCTCCCTGTCAAGTTGAAAATGGGCCATCCTGTATGATGAAAGGTTATTAAATAATTAACATGAATACGTGACCAAAATATCAACATGAAGGAGGAAGAAACTTGCAGAACACAATAACTCTGATATCTTGGACTATGGATGATATGGAGGGACTCCGAAAGAATTTTTTCAGATATCTCGTAAACCAAGCAAAATTTAAAAAGAAATGTGGTGAGAAAGATAGAAAATTGATTTTGTTATTCAAGTAGATATTGAAATATGGTCAGTGGCGTACTCAAAAAAAGTTCTATGGATTTTCTCCAATCAGAATGCTAAATTTGTATCTTCCTGTATATCGATTGCACTGATGAGACCTGTTATCTATGCACACTTCCTATAGTTGACTGTCTTCCAAATTTCAGAGCATTACCTCTCAAGGATTTTGAAATATTCAATAAAATCAGAATATAAAATTCCATTCATCGCCCTCTCACGGCACAACGGTGCATTTTCGTACAGAGGTAAGTTGGTCCCAATCGACCTATTTTGAACTCTAGGTCATCCTGTTGAATTTAATGTACGTTGTTCTGGGACACCCTGTAGATTTGA
The DNA here is from genome assembly GCA_918026855.4 of Phaedon cochleariae. Taxonomy (NCBI): domain Eukaryota; kingdom Metazoa; phylum Arthropoda; class Insecta; order Coleoptera; family Chrysomelidae; genus Phaedon; species Phaedon cochleariae. The sequence continues at coordinate 7,563,260 of OU896716.1, read as the reverse complement.
CACCTTCAGACGTTTTTTATGGGACTATTTAAAGCAAAATGTGTACGAAACTGCACCTGCTTCAATATTAGATGGCACCCAGTCGCCATCTTGAAATTTCCATCTGTCAATTTCCCTCCAGAATATAATATTCATGCATCAATTTCAGAACTCCCCGTTTAAATTATTTCAGTCGACCCGTTCAAAAAATAGAAAGGGGACGGGGGGCATCAAAGAAAAGCAACGAAACTGCACCTGCTTCAATATTAGATGGCACCCAGTCGCCATCTTGCAATTTTCATCTGTCAATTTCCCTCCAAAATATAATATTCATGCATCAATTTCAGTACCCCCCGTTTCAATTATTTCAGTCGACCCGTTCAAAAAATAGAAAGACGGGGGGGCATCAAAGACAAGCAGTGTCTGTATTCGTACGTGATACTCCGTTTCCCCCTGCAATGAAATCTGCCGCCCTGAGAAGGACGTTTGTTCACTCTTTCTCAACCGGTTGAATTTTTCACAACCGATCAAGAACCCCGCATATATAAACATAGGTAATATAAAGTTATTTTTATAACCGTTTCGTTGAATGCCGAATATGGATACGTGTTTTTTTTTCGGGATTGATGATTATGAGCATGATGCGGTTAAGAGCATAAAATGAGCAAAAAAACGAAGGAGCATATAACTCAACAATGCCAGGCAGTTCAATTTATAACGTAGGAGATAAATGCCCATTTCTATACGTGAACAGGTTAATGGGCCATCATTCAATTTGAAATTAATTTAGTGGCCGATGATATATGTGTGTACTGGGTGTATCAGGAAGCTCGACATCAGTGGGTCCCCATTTTTTTTTTCAACTTTGGATAAGTGAATCAATAACAAATTTGAAACAATCTGATCTCTTATGATTTCTCCTGCAGATTATAAAATCAACATCTCGCGATAATGTTTTTCTTTGACAAAAAATATATACAATCTGATATTCTTTTATGATAGTAAACGGTTTTTGATTTGCAACCTGCAATTAGACAAAATGCTCAAAGTGCTGAGCGAAAATCTCTTGTACCGTTTCTATTTTGCAAAATCAAGCCATGACTTTTTTCCTGAAACTCAGAAGTAGCAGATAAATATTTACAGAAACATTAACTGAATTGGAATTGAAAACCCAGAGAGAAAATAGAATTCAAGAAGCAGAAAGTTATAGTTAGGTATATCTGTAGATAAAATCGAAAATAAATAGCAGTAATACCATGTTCTATTTATCTGAAAACTGAACATGAAAATGGTAGATTCAAGATCAATTGATGCAAACATCCTGTAAATCATTTGTAGACTAGAATCACTCATTCATATGCCAACATCAGTATGACACTGAGAAGTGTCAAAGCACAAAAAATATTCTGCATTTTCATGTTGAGAACGGCAGCAGATTCGTTCCCGAAACGCCCAAAGCTAAGAAAAAATTTGATATGTTTTCTATATACCTTTATTTCTCCTCTCCAAACTTTTTCCAATACAAATTGTCACTGAAAACCTAGTGAATCTTTCTTTAAGGCTCTCTGATAGGTAAATTCTTCAAACGTAGTGACATTTTGGGGCAAATCATCTGATTTGTCCTTACTACACGCGTGTATTGAAATAATATTCATATTTTTCTTTTATAGAAACGAAGAGAGAAAGTCCCAAAAAATCAAGTAAAATGACAGACCGTAATCAACGAAATTTCTATAATTTCGTGGTACATTGTGCGTACCTAGGGAGGATAGAGAGAGGAGGTGTAGGTGTAAGATTTATATTTTAGCATTTGGAGACTATAAGCTCTCGGGAATACTTTCATTGGTGGAGAATTCCAAAGCTTCGCCGTTCTGTAGGTGGACGAGTTCTGCTAGAGTGTTGTTCGACATATTTCAAGGTTAACGACAAAATGATGTGCTGACTGGGCCTGTCAAGTTCGTAGCACTGGTATTGCTAGTGATGGAATTATAGCAGAGATTTCTGAGGAACATTTCCTATGTATGTATCGATAGAAAAGTAACAGTTTCAAATTGTGTCAGTAGTCATATACGTGACGAATATAGTTATTCATTGTATCTGATTGAATCAATGAAAACATATTTATGAAATCATCATTTACGCTCTCTTGAACAAATTCTTGGAATGTAGACCAGATTACATTATGCACATTGTTTTTGCCATAGACGGGAATGGTACGTTGAGTAATAGTTAGATTATATACTATATATGTATAGTTGATTTTATTCTATAGTAACTCTGGTCAGAATCGGACTGTGCCAACCACATGAACCATAATACATATATTATGTTAGATATCTTGTTTAGAATAAACAAGCTCCACTCTGTAGGAGTTGTTTTACATACTTTTTTTGTACACATTCGCTCGATACCTGCTGATATGTGGCAGCAGAGATCGAGCAGTTGATATTTAGACAGTGGTGAGAATAAACAAATTATTTATATTAGTAGAGCTTCATTTCACACTAAATGGGCATACATAACATATTATATAGAAGAATAGTTCCATTCCATCCATTCCAACATCAGTTCGTACAAAAACTGAGAAAAAAATAATGCCTCTATTTTAAAGTAACGTGATACAACTATGAGAATGTTTTTTCAATGGAACACCCTATATATAATTTTAATGAGCCGAAAGAGCAAGGATGCTTCGAAAAAAGGGTAATACGTTTTGATTTCAGTTTCTGAGTTTCTTACTGAAGAAATATTTCAGAAAAAGTACGGCAGGGAAATCTTCTCCTTCCTATGGAGAAACATATTTTCTTTTCAGTAGATATAGGAATCAAAATCAAGAAGGCAAATTATATATTTTCCAAGGATTTTGATCTGTTCTATACAGGGTGTTTTAAAACTCAGTAGTCAGTATCAAGATTCTAGAGACATATTTTCTAGGTCAAAATAACACTTTTTATCTCCACGTTGAAGTTTCATATTCGGAAACTTGTAATCAAGATCACAAACTAAATATGTAGCGTTATTTGTTATAATTGTTGTGATTATACGTTCATCTCTTTGGTTAAAAATATTGATTAAATCTAGCAAATTACAAAAGATGGATTTTTTGCATGATCGCGGTCCAGAATGAGTTAAAATTACAAGTGGGTTAAAGGTTAACAAATGAAACAAAGAGCTCTTTTCGTATTTTAATATCCCCCAGTAGCGTACCACAAGAAAGTTTATGAAGCTCAAAAGGCCTTAACCGAGGCCTTAACCCCTGAAAAAATATCTCCCCGTTGATTATTAAAATCACTCGACATACTCTTTAGTATGAATCCGAGAACAATGCCTAAATGTTTCAAATTCAATCTGACTATCTTCGAATACTGAAAGAGCTATAAAGAAAACGAAAAAAATCTTGAAATTTCAGCGCTCTGTAGATTGGTGACAAAAAGCACCCGAAATCTTGATACTGAATTTTGAAAAAAAAATCTGTATAAAAAACATCAATAATTATTGAATTACAGCATTGATCTGATACACATTAATAAAGGCACGTTGGAAATATTCAGAGAATTCAGTATTATTGAGAATATATTCAGAAACACCTTGGTAGGTTCACATTTCTCGTTATAAAAACATAGACCTTGACAAGAACAAGACGTTTACCTCTCTCTTCACTTGACAATTAAAAAAGTCATTAAATCTGATACATTGACGACTCTACAATGTAATCTATCTGTGTAAAAATACTCACGTTACAAAAATTCGTTTATAATTGCGGAGATAATGTTGGTGTTTAAAATTCATGATTCGATTTTTGTCCTTTCTCACGCACTTTCATTGTTTTTTTCGTGTAGTTTGTTGTTTTTATTGATAGAATGAGTCTGCGATCGTTTTATTGATAACCATAAAAATGATTATTCTCTGGAATAAAGAATGGCCAAGATCGGATTGAGATAAACAGAAATGTGCTGTTTTTTATGTATATGGCAAATTGCTGTTTCACAATTTAACAAATTTATAGACATGGTGGCCGGCAAAAAACAGTTTTTTATTGGGAGAGCCCTTATATTCCATTTTGAGAGATTATTAATTTACTACTCTAACTGATTCTATATTTCATGCTCTTAATCAAATTTTACACATTTTCTTACTTGTGATTCTCTGTTCAATCAATAACTCCAGCAAAAGAATAATGTTATTGTTTCTGAATATGAATAAATAGTTAATTGATCTCAATAATATTTATTTTATACCAACATCAGATATTACTCCTTTATTCTCAAATCCAGATATTGTGAAAAATGTACACAGTATTGAGTTCTATCAAAGGTACCTTCTTGATGTAGAATTCAAATATGTTCAAGTTCTCATCAAATTTGGTTTGAAAAATCTAACCTCAAAAAAGTTATGTTCGAAACTACTCGGTACGAACCGTGTAACTAGCGCCCTCTATGAGAGTCAAATATAAAAACAAATGCATGCGATGTGTCAGCTTTCAAGATACTTCCATACAAGATTGCATCACAATGTTGACAGTAGTTTTGACATAATCGTGAAAAATGTATGAAAATATCTTTTTTCAAACCTTGTATCTCAAAAACGGATGCCGCTGCTACACCCCTGCTAGGATCGAACCTACTCTCACCGGAATCAGAATGTATAGTAAGTAAATATTTGCATGGTAGTTCAAATACTTAATGCTGCTATTCTGCCGACCATCTATGTAACTTAAATATTTATGTAAGGTATGTAGAATATAGTCTCTGTAACATTCATATCACTTATAGATTTTGTTAATTTGACAGAGAATGGTATTCTGCCACACACTCTCTTACTGCATTTTGATAGATGGCTAACTTCATAGCTACTTATTAACCTCACATTTCAGGGTTGGTTTTGATAGATTCAAAGAAAATGGATATTTCAGAATGGTAATTATCTATATCAATTGTATCATTGACTAATTGTCCGTTCACTATAGCAATACCAATCTAGAATACTGTTCTCACATATGGGGTTCAGCACCAAAACATACGCTGATGCTCTTAGATTCCATCCAGAGAAGAGCCATTCGCCTGGTGGGTGACGCCACACTCACTCACTCTTTGACATCATTAGAACACCGTAGAAAGGTCGGCGACCTTTCACTTTTCTATCGATACTTCCACGGGAAATGTTCTTCGGAAATCTCTGCTATCATCCCTTCACTAGCAATACCAATCAGACGAACTAGACAAGCCCAGTCAGCACATCCTTTCGTTGTCAACCTCGAAAGATGTCGAACAGCACTTTATCAAGACTCCTTCATCCATAGAACGGCTAGGCTCTGGAATTCATTGCCTGTGGAAGTATTCCCAACAACATATAATCTCCAAAAGTTCAAAAAAAATTCCAATACCTACCTCCTGTCCCTATCCTCCCTAGGAACGCACGATGTTCTTTGAACATTATAGGGATTCCCTCTCGTGCGCTCCAAGCGATAAAAAAAAAAAAAAAAAAAAAAAAAAGACGAACTAGACAAGCCCAGTCAGCACATCCTTTCGTTGTCAACCTCGAAAGATGTCGAACATGGTCGAACAGCACTTTATCAAGACTCCTTCATCCATAGAACGGCTAGGCTCTGGAATTCATTGCCTGTGGAAGTATTCCCAACAACATATAATCTCCAAAAGTTCAAAAAAAAATCCAATAAAAAAAAGTATAATCCTTAAATTTGACTGATACTGATTGAGTGACAATTCTCATTTCTTATACCTTCCAGCTTCCTCTAGAACGATGGATCCAAACATATATGAAGATTTCCTATAACATCCATATTATTACCTACATAAATAATTTATCAATTACAGTGAAAAAATCGTGTCCATAGGAATGTTACATACTATGTAATGTCATTTTATAGAAATATATCGAAATCGCACTGACAGAATACTGATTTCCTCACATTCTATAGATATGGATAATTCCACATAGCCTTTAAGAGTCTGTACTGGTACGCAGAATAGCAGCATTACTATGCTATACTATAGCAGGAAGGAATTTGAAACATTCCAGCCGTTCAGAATTGAACTAACAGAGGGAGTGTGACTTTATGGGCCCTTTCTTTACAATTTCCCTCAGTGTTTATCACAGAAAACAATCAAAATATGCATTGGGAATTTGAAGAAAATGTATGTTCGTGAACTTACCTTCCTCCATAAATATTTTCAGTGAGTGGCGAGCTCTCGTCGTCTGATAGATTATCATCGCTGTAGTCGTTTCGTAGACCGTTCACTGAAACAAAATGAAACAAATTTCAACATAGGAAAAATGCCGATGAAAATCATTGAATCATCCACTTGGTCAAGGTGCTCCAAATTTTGATCGTGAAATCAATAATTCACTAGTTATACTTCATACTTGCATATACAGGGTGGAATACATAACTGGAATAAATTCGCTACTGGGGGAGTGAATGATTTTTCTGAATATTCGCGAGAACCGTCAACGTTTAAATGTATTTACCAACATTTGGCGATCCATATGGAGAATATAACCCTTCAGGGGTAGCAGGAATCTACCTCGACCTTTTTTTAGTGATTCACACGAGACCAACGAGACGAGACTTTCATGAAGTCTCGTCTCGTCTCGCCGATGAAATATGAAGTCTTGTCTCGAGTCTCGTCTCGCACCCACGAGTCTCGTCTTGTCTCGCGTCTCGTACGAGAGTCTCGCAAATTTATCGCATTTCGTCATGCATAATCTTGTTCCAGTCTATAGTACGGGATATTTACCTTCACCTACTTTTTAGGTATTAAGTAGAAGTAGGAAGAGAAAATTACAACAAAAATAACATTTTTTGAAAAGGAAGATTCTCAGATATATTAATGGACACAAAAACCAATAAAAGTCTCGTCTCGTATTGTCCGAGTCTCGTCTCGAGTCTTGTCTCGAAAACGAGACGAGACCATGCGAGACTCTCGAAAAGGAGACTCTCACGGGCACCACTATTTTTTTTACAAATAGCTTGCGACCCCTCATTGGAAAGGTGGTAGAAAGAGGAATTCAGCGTACTGATCATATTTCAGTTTGCAGTACGTTTGGAGGTTGCATAAAATCAATATATAATTTTAAAGTTTATAATATATTTCCAACGTATTTTCATCAAAATTTCGACTTTTAGTGAGAGTTGCAATGCAATTTTGTTTCGAACTGTGAATAAAGCAAAAAAACATATTTTTGCCACCAATTTTTCAACACAAATTTTGAGCTATTGATACGATGAAAAAAAAATGAGTATCAAAATTATTGCGATTTTATTCGCCTATACGAATTAATGCATAGATTTCTGGAGGATGTAATCCAATGTTCTGCGTGGCATATAAGCCACGAAAGTAGTTGTTATTCTCTCGTTATCTACCATTTTCGTTCATTTTATGAACTATTGTGGTGATGACTTGAGTTTCTCTCTATTTGTCGTCAATTTATATTATTTATGTACAATACAAACCAGGTGCGACACAGCTTATTTGTTCCAATTCGTGGCTCGGGTGTAAAAAAAACAGAGAAACCCCGCATGCGAAATTTTTTTAGTGGTGTCAGGTCAAATGCCTTCAAATTGTTTTATTCACATAAAAATTAAAATTTCCGAAAGGCAACAAAAATTATAAATTTCAAGTTTACTTCCACTCAAAACAAAAATGCTTGAGTGTAAGTCGCTAAGACAATTTCATGAATACGTGAATCACACCATCAAATATTAGTTTACAATTTTGGTTGTCATGCTTTCGAATGTTGAGTTTCCGTTTTGTTGCTGGAAAAATTAGGGCAAACTTTTTTCGCTGTCATAATGACAAAACCACAGTGGATTATGGGATTTTATATACATCAATTAAATTGTTGAAATGAATAACGAACTTTGCACGCCGCTGTTTTGTAATTTTTCAGTTTTTAGGAAGAAATAGATTTGATACTGTAGTTAGGTATCTACGCGTTGAATGAAATTAGATCCATTTCGTGAATCCTAATGATAATTTTGATTATTACCCCCCCCCTCCCTTGTTTACGCGCCTGATACAAAAAAAAATCGACTTTCATCTGTTTATCTGTAGAAACAAAAGAATTACATCAGTGAGCCATTTTTGAATGGAAATGTGTACCTCAATGTGATACAAAATCTTCCTTATGCAGGATGCAGTTTGAAAACATTCAACAACGTGTTGATTTGTCTAGTTTTTTGAGCTTAGTCACTCTCCGGACCGGAACCTGCGGGATTAAATTGCATCTGAAATCAATTTTGTAAAAAAATACAGTGAGAATGATTGTGAGGGATCAAAATAGGTAGGTAGGTGATATTGGAATATATCGGCAATCCATTGAATGTACCTAATGGGGAAGTTTCCTTCAGTTGAATTTTCATAAAATAAGTTTTATGCCCACGCTGTAGAAAATGGCGACCGATAAAGTCCAAGTCGTTTTCATTTTTAAATTGAAGCAATTTATAATTTTCGGGGCGGCAAACTGTGGCGTAAATTCTGAATCTAGTCTGAAAATAGCTGATGGTGAAGAATATAGCTAGCGAAAGCTAACGAATGAAAAAGGAATAAAAAAAATAGAAGGAGAATCAAAACTAGTAAACAAGAACATACATAACCACAAATGCACTCGGAGCAGGAATGCAGAGGGTAGTTGGCTTCATTCTGACAGGTTATGGTTTTGTTATTTATACATTGAAATATCACGAATAGAGCTCGATCCTGAACGAAAATATCCTCTTGTTGTGCCTGTCAGTATTTTGAGTGGTGTGGACGGATTCGAAGTATAAGGCGCTGTCGCAAGAGATAATCTGCAACTTTCCTAGAAAATAGATCCGTTTTATCAAGGAACGAATTCATTAGCAAAAAAATGACTGACAAGTTATGAATAACATATTGTAATACAACGATCGTGAAAAGTCATAGATGCTATCGCAAAAGATCATAATTAATCTTCATTAGTTATCAATTTTATTCAGTCAATGAGAGATTTATGGGAATTATTCATAATACTTGACAAAGTAGTATTGAAGAACCTATATTATACAGTATGATGCTAAGGTATGGAATAAATTCATTTCAAAACAAGACGACTTCCGAAAAAAATCCAAAAACTAGACTTCAGAACTTTATTAATTGATGTATTTTTTCAAATAGACGACCCTTCGTTGTTCAATTCTCAGTAGCAGACCTCTGCAAGATTCCGTTAATCAAATGATGATCCATTTTAATCTCAATTTTCTTATGCAAAATTTTGACTGTTGAATAGACGATCAGTAGACCTTTCAAACGAAGTGTCACATGACCCCTGTTTGTATTTGAAAAAATTGTCCATTACGTCATTACTTCAACACCGGTGACGTAACATCCCTCATATGAATATCATGAGATGAAGCTTCAAAAATGAAAACTCACGTGCTTTTGGAATTTTTTCAAATGTCGCCCATTTCTGAAATAATGAATTTATTCCATACATTTGCATCATACTGTATATTATATCCCATTGCTGTTATGATATGGTTATTATGCATTCAAAGACCAATTTCCAGATATCTAGACATATTGATGATGTCGGCGACGTCGTACTGGACAGGGAATCGAATTTTAACTCTGTATGAATATGGATTTTCAGAAGGCCAGTCATAGTCATAGAATGGTGGAGGAGCCAAGTTCCTCTTTTATTTATTTTTTTCTGAAGTGAAATTTGATCTTACGAAAAAAAGAAAAAGAAAGTATACGTGAATTTTTTACAAACTTCATAGTGAGATAAAAACCTCAATATAGGAAACTTCCCCATTGGTGTGAATCCATATTGATTCATATTTCGATATCCATATTGGAGATTAAAACGTGGGAAAGTGAAAATGAGCAATAATTATCTGTTCAAATTGTTCGGTATTTTCACACAAACCGATTTCTATTTGTGAACGATTCGCATACTTTGATGGCTCAATTACCGAACTGTAATAATTGCAGTAGTGATCTTAATTACTCTGTTTTATTCAGATTGGGAACAAAATTACCAGAATATAGTTTTGATAAGCCAGTGGACCATCACAAAATGTAACAGATATAAGCGACGGATTATCGAGTATTGCACTAGACCATTCTAGATTAATTTATCCACACATTGTAGCTATATAATATATAAGGTGTCCCAGAATAACGTACCATGAATTTAACATGGTGAACAAGAGACCAAAATATGCTGAATGAAATCAAATTCAACATACGTCACACATATATCAGAAGAATACCATAGTTTTGATGAAAATTTCGAAATTTTACACGTAGAAAATAAAGGAGAAAAACTCAATTATTTTGAATCATAGAAATCAACAATTTAAAAAATTCAAACATTTTGAACGATCAACTAGCCCTCAATAGTTCACCTCTGTTGAATTTGTTTTCTTAGTAGGTGATAATATGTATTTGCTATCAATCCTTAGAAGTTAATCCGTTACACCGTATTTTAATGTAGATATTGTGCCTATTTTCCGAAAATGGAGGTTTATCGAACCTTTCCACAGGTAATTCTGATCCTTCAGGTTGGGAAACTAGGATATATATATAAGTTAAGGCAAGCCAACAGTGAGGAAAATTCCTATTGAACATAGGCAGAAATCGAATTACCCCAGCAAGAATTTCTAATAGCATAGGGGACAGTCATCACCTCTGTGATTAAAAAGTCGACGTTGCTGATTATAACCCATCACCTGCGATTATTAGATATAGAACCTTGCTACCACTAGCGAGTGCATCTGTATATTGCTATCAGACGATGTTTCTGTAGTAGGTATCTGACTTTGCTACCGCTAGTGAGTGCATCTAATAATGGGAGTAGGACAATGTTATAATCGTAGGTAGGGAACTTTGCTACTCTTGATGGGTGATCATATTGATATTTGCATGACCTTTTTGCTGTAGTTATTCAGTTATTTTCCAGTATTGTTGTCATCAAGAACGGTGAAATTTTGACTGAAATCCAATTTCACTTTCCATAATTTCCACCTTGTGTTTGGTATGAATAGCAATTTATTGATATCCTAAAGAACATTTCAGACCAATGATCTTTGAAATTCGATAGATCAATTGATTCATGCACCCTCAGGAAAAACAAAAGGTTTTTAAGTAATTAATGGAAAAAATATTTTTTCTGAAACTTTCTGAAATAAGGTTAGTTTATTTCATTGTACCAGTATTTCACCTGATGAAGCTACTGTGTTAGCGAAACATGTCGTGTGATTAAGAATTTTGTGGAAATCTCATCGTTTGTGAAGTTTTTACATTTCAACATATATATTTATATCGATAACTCCCTTCAAACTTAATTGAATAATTTTATGATTCACATCTTGATTCAATATGAATCATTCACCAAATAAGGCATAAGCTGATTCTATAGTTCTACTGAGGATGACAACCCATAATTGCCGAAATACATGACTAATTTTTTCAGAATAATATTGTGGCATTCTGGGTATCTTTTTGTATTTGATTATTCAATCACATCAGTCACCAAAACTTCACATTATACAAATTCAGGTTTTCCAGGAGTTTTTGAATTATTTGAGTTCATCAATTTCCAATCTATAGTGGTATGCTAACTTTAAACTGGTACCTACATGTTGCGGTCAAGCATAATGGAATAGGGAATAAGGAAATATGCGCCCACAACCTACCTAAATGTGACCCCACCTATAATGATAAATTAATGTGACAACTATATGTTTATAGTTTATTATAGTGTACCACGTATCTGGGTATATATATTCAGAATGAGGTGTGGTTGTAGAAATGAAAAAAAAAAACTTGTTGATCTTGATGGCCACCAATAACAATTAACAATCATTATTAGTTCTGACTGAAGGAATGATTGGTTTTAGGACACACTTCAGATCAAAACATTCTTGCTTAGGAAACTATATTGCTGTCTAAAAATTTAATTTAAAGGAGATAATGAAGTATCATTGATATAATCTGAAGAATTTTTCTAGGACATTGAAGTAAGTATACAGGGAGTTTCCTAAGCATTGGTTGAAAATTTTCTGGTGTTTCCTGAGGTACCTATATTATTATGAAGCTCCCATGAATATTTAGTGGAAAAATGCTTTTTGAGGGATTCACTATCTCTGAAACCATCACTAATTCAAAAATCATGAAATGTAGTACCTATATCGAATTTTGGAATTACAATTAGTGGCGTACCATACTGGAAGAGTTAAGGGATACACCAATACTATTTTTTATGGTTTGTTTTCTTCAAATTCTGATTTCAGAATATGATACCTGAAAAAAGTTTACGGGATACAGGTACTCCTGGTTCAAATCGATAGGATTGGTAGTTTTCGAGAAAAATTGTAATTTTCTTCATCGATGCATCGGCACCTTAGGAAATGATCACACTGAAATATTGAAATTTTTTGCACTCCAACTTTCAATGATAAATGAGATTTTGAGCTGATTATATTGCAATATTAATCAGAAGCGTATCATACTGAATTGGTTGAGAGTAAAAACAATGAAAAATTTCAATGACGATTCATTTTTGATATTTTGCTTTCAGAATTTTTAGATTTTTGAAGAATTTTCACCTGAAAAAGAGACTCTCAGTAGTTCTAGCTCTGACATGGTTGAAACATTCGATAAACTTACACAGGACATAAAATATTCTAGAATTTTGTTAACATAAGAGGAATCAAGATGTAGATAAAAAAACGCAACTGATAGCGCATATTTTGTATTCCATTGGTAAAACTGAAGTCGGGTTTTGAAGTCCATTGGAAAACTGGTTCACATAGTTTAGAGCTCAGTACAACAATTCTCGCACGAGCTCTGATAGGTTGTGAAAATGGCGGAAACATTGAATATAAATAGTCTGAAAACCAAATTGTTAGTGGCAATCTAATCATCATCATCAAATAGTGATGAAAAGTTGGGGGTTTCAAGAGAATAAAGGAGATACTTCTCAGAATTAATAATTTTGTTGAGTGTTTTGCACTAATTCAATCATGAAGAAGTACTTACTTATTCAAAAAATATGCAGACAAGTTCAAAACAAAGACAAACCTATTTATCAGATTCAACTTCAAACAATAAAATTGCATTACATTATTTCGTATTCCATTGGGAATGCACGAGTTCCCATTTTGAAGAGAACTAATGTAGTCCGGGTGCAAAACTGGTGAAAAACCAGTGCACCACCAGGTTTACGAATGGAATTCACTATGAGTTGATTTGTGGCTTGGGTGTATTGCTAGGATCTCAGTATGATTCTTTTGTTACTCACTGGTAACCGTACTGCAAAATGTCCACACAAAGAGCAACAACTTTCATACCAGAATTGGGCGGGGCACCATGCAAAACGTTTCCTTGAAAGTGATTCTGAAATGAAATGCCAACGCCACCATCGTACTAGTGATTTCTGTACCAGTCTATTCATCAATCACGTTTTCAGTTTTTTTATCGAGATCGATCGGCTATTGCGAGACGAAATCATTTTAAATCAGATCAAATATGTGGGCGCGGGATTTGTTGAGAGTATTGGAAGTAGATTCAATTACTGATAATACTAGGTTGAGTCATATTTCATGTACAGGGTAATTGTTTATATTTTACCCAATAGCTTCCTTAGGTAATATTGGTCCAACAGAAACAACGTTCAAATAGACAAAAGTGAAGTATTTTTCATGGACATTCAGAACCTAGTACTAGAAAATGCAGAATGCATCGTAAACCTATACATTTTACATGAACTGGTATCAAAGGAAGGAAGGAATGCTCAAGGTCATCTCCAAGAATTTTAATGATACTGTCACACAATCAGAAGAGACATGTTTCGGTCTTATAAAAGACCACCTTCAGCGTAATTAGAAGTTCTACAATACAATTACCTGGAAATGCAAAGTAACCCCGTTTTAACGATATAGGTATTCAACTAGTGTATTTGCCGATACGAAATCAGTCTATTAGATCCCAATCACTCTCCCATACCTATCCCACCCCTCATCCCTCATAGTGTCTTTCACAGAGAAATTTCAAAAGTTGGTTTTTTAATTTTATTTTCCAACACAAAAAATGCTAAATTAGAGAGAAAAAGGTAGCAATCGACGATCAACCTTTTTGCCCTGGGCAACTCACTGACATGAGCTGGATCAAATAAGGTTTACTCCTAGGAGTCAGCTCCCTCATGACTGCCATCAGGGTTGTTAGACAAAAATCATCGGCAAGGCCTGCATCGGCTGCCTCTGAGGGCTCCCTTGGAGGGTAATTCTGTGGCGTATCTAAGTGTTCTACATTGTATGTTTTACATTTTTATCATGTCCAATGTCCCCTTTGGAAGATTTTTGTTTATACACCTTGTATTGTGTTGTTTTTATTGAATAAATGGAATTGAAACGGTATAGGTATTCTATAACAGATGCAAAATCATGGAGATATACATATAGAATTCCAAATCTTTAGAACTTTTTGAAAAGAGACTAAAACGTATCGTATACTTTTTATGAAGAGACAGTCACATCATATCAAATAATGAATTATAATAGGATTGAGAAATTCACTTGAATGAGGAAGTGAAGTGCAACCAATTGTTAAAATTCGACTGTTCCCTGTGTTGAGACATCTCTACTCGAAAACAAAACTTCTTATGAAATATTAATGAATTACAGCTCATGCTCGTATCGAAGTCAAGAAATGTGAAAAAATGTGATTTAGGTGAGAATTTGATATAGGTATCCGCTTATTTCATAAATGATTGCATCACCTGATCTGACTCAATCAATTCTTCACGCTTTGCATCTTTATACAAAAAACCTCAACCATAGTCGAATTTCAATAGGTGGGTAATCAGAACTTCCTTCATTACAAACTATACAGGGTGTATCTGAATAACACCGAAAAAATTCAAGGGGCAATTCTTTGTGATATTTCAGGAAATAAAATTCATATGAACATGTGTCCTAACTTGCTTCGTTTTCGAGATACAGGGTATCAATATTTCCATAAAAAATCGTTTTTTCATTTATTACTCAATTGTCTTTCCATCAATTTCAATAAAACGTTGTGGTTCAGTTGATAGTAATATGGAGCTTCTTCTGGTGCAATTAGATTCGGAATAATATTTCCAGTGGCGTCACAGTGGGTAAATTTATCGATATTTATGTTGAATGTCATTGTACGCCACTGGTTTTTCTGAGTTCCATATTTTTATCAGATTGAACTATTGAAATAACAAATTTTTTATTCTTTGTGGGATTTTGGTATCTAGCTTATTTTTTGAGAAAACAATAAAAATCTGGTTTTACCCCAAATTCTACTGTAGGTGTTTTCAAGACTTACATTGAGATTACTCAATAACTCCAATCACTAATCACAATCATTTTGGAATTCAAGGACTTCCTCAGTCTCCAACCATACTGAATTTTGGCACCATGAAAGCTTGTACAGGGAGGTTATGAATAAAAACGATTGATACTTCAACATCTGCATCTCAGAAATGGAGCAAGTTAGGATACATGTTTATATGAACTTTACTCGCTAGAATATCACAAGGAATCACTCCCTGTATAATTATTGAAATTATGTTGAATAGATAGAAAACCAACCAATATATTTGCTTGATGAGTACAGGGTGGCCAACTAAGAATCCAGAGTTCGATACCTCTGTTGTCTTGAGAGATACAAAAAAAAGTTTTGCATTCAAATTAAAGTGATAACCGAGCTTCACATTTCAAAAATTTCTTTGAAATATACAGGGTGTTCCGTAAGGTCACAGCACATCAAAGCCATGCTTTTTTCATTGGAACACCCTATATTTTATTTCATTTTTAAATTCTCCCTGAAGATCTTATTTCAACGAAGTATCATACTTAGGGTCTAGCAGTGAAAGTTACTGACATATAGGGTGTGCAAAATCGAGATTTTCCAAGTTCAGGATTTTTTTCTGTCTGTTTTGAAAAATTCGAATTGTGTGTATGGTTCTGGATAATGTGGGAGTGTCGGATACAAAGACTCAAAATGGAGTAAATACATCAGGATGATGAAGAAAAATATATCTCTCGTTTATTTTCTTGATCAGTTTAGTTCAAAATAGGTATTCATAGTACAGGACGAGAAACATTTATCATACCTACCAATATATGGAAAAATGATTGGACTTTTGTGACGACAAAAAAGAGAATGCACGAAAATTCAATCAACCAACATTCATCCATGCATCAGAAGTTCAAACGGATAATTGTTTGTTCAAAAAGGCTATAAAAAAAATTATCTGTCGACTTCTTGTCATCTTTATTTCAGGTGTTCGCAATGATTTTATCTGAAGAGCTTTCCAAGCATTTTTCTTTGCATATTGTGATCATCAACGGTTTCCATGACTGACGTCTGTATGGCCCAAATTCTCTCCCACTATTTTATTAGGTATGTTGTTTTTCCCATATATCGTGAATAATTTTTGTGCTTGGCTGAATTGATTGCAGAAAAAAACTATAGCAGTAACCATCGAGCGAACTGGTGTAGAAAGCTTATCTTATATAGTGAACTACTTTGAACACACAATTGCCTCTGACATAACAAAGCTAATAAATTGCCTAATATGGAACAACTGACAATCGACGCTCGTGGGTGAAAAGTTGTTGCTCACGATTGGTCGCGGTCGTAAAATAAAGTCGAAGAAAAAACATTGTTGGAGACCTGAAATCGGTGCTGAACCGTGAATATCTTGGGGATAATTTAGATAACAATATCTGTGCTGGCAATGGCAGTCGGGGTCATGATATAAGTGGACTTTAAATGTCGAATGTGAAAGTAAAATCGAACTAATTGGGTCTTTTGTTAATGATATCAAGACATTACATAATAAGGACAGCTAATGATTTTACTTATGAGAACCCGCTGGTATCAAAATCATTGCAATCAGTGGGATTTCAGTTAATATATACGCATGGAGCTATTACAAATTCGGATACTTGAATATAAAGAGAGTATTTTGCTTTCTTGTTGAAGTAATCTCCAACAACTCTTGAAATATTCCTCCTGCAGTCTAGATAAAGGACAAATATTTTGGCACTAACCTCACAACTGTAGATTCAATTAATTAGAATGGTAACATCGGGCTATTTGCCTCCACACCGCGACTTTTTCAGATGTATTGTGTCTGCCTTCAAAATCTATAGAGTTCCGTGACTAGCCCAGCCTTCTATATAAGAATACATAGGGTAGCTTTACGATCTCCTGTGTAATTTTGGGTTCTTGATTTTTTTCTCTCCCAAGGTAAGGAACCTTCGTCTTGACAAGCCTTCACAGTGGCATAGAATATGTACTGCTGTTTTCTTCTCTTCCTGACAAAACCTGCACAGCAGTTTTCAAGCGCCTGGGTTTGTTGAGCAAACAATAGGCACCCTTTCCCACTGATATTCTATTCAAACTCCTTTTCAGACTAAGTCGATATTCTGTGACGATTTAGCGATGTGTTTAAGTAAACTCCTCTGCCTGTCTCATTCCTCGATAATTGTTCCACCATTGAAATTTGGTTTGCATTCATGATTTGACTTCTCCATATACATAACAGAAACCATCATAATCAGCTTACCACCTCAGCTCTGCTTTTTTTCATCGAGTTTTATTTCAGCAGATCGCTCCACGTGGTGGTGAACAGTGTATCGTTATGGTACCATAGCCATGCATCAATTCCGACGTTTCACAAGTTTTTTTTGCTCCGAAATTGTTCCTACTTAATATCAATGATCTGTTGCATCAGCTTTGCAGATGAGAGTACTCTTCATACTGGGTTCTCTTTCAGAATCACCATTTCTTCCCAGAAAACCAAGAACTGATGACGAAGGCAGGGCAACGATGTCGATGAATATTTTGCTTTGGAATTCTTTGCTATAGGAAGTTTTTGAAGAACATAATCTATCTCTAGGATTTGAAACGAAATCAATACTCACCTTCTCTCCCTTTCCTCCCTAGGTGCGAGTGTACCCTTATATATATATTTTGACCCCTATACCGAGTGCTATACGAGATGGATCAAAACTTCAAGTATGAAAGTTGTAGGGTTTCATAATTTAGTATTTTTTGCTAATTCTTGAATAAACAAATGTGAATCGCAAAATATATAAAATAGACTCCAAATCAGTTTTTTAATGGATCACCCTGTATATTTTCAACTCTAGTGAAAGATATATTTACTTCTGTTCACAAATATATAGAGTTCCCTAAGTATTTTTATAATATAATCTAACTATTTCCCTTGATTATATACACTAGTGTGAATACTCAAAGCTATTTCGTATTTTTCCTCTGCGGAAATCGGCATAGGTATCAAAAAATGCCTGTTTTGTTTTCATGGCATTTCTGTTGTGTCCACAGCCATTTGAATTTAAATTTGATTCAATAAGTGGAAAATGCCGTCAGGAAAGGAGGACACATTAGCAAACTATACATATATTTGTGAACAGGAGAGAAAGATCTTTCACTAGAGCTGAAAATGAACAGGGTGTTCCATTTTAAAAATCTGATTCGAACTTTTTTTTTCTATTTTGTGATAAGCCATAGTACAACTTTAATATTTGTGTTTTTTTGTCACCCCGTTAAGATGAAGCTGAAAGTACGGATAGAAATATGAGGAGACAATCTTTGGTAGAAGTCCATATTGCTCAAAGTGGAGTGAAATATTTCACAGGAAGGAAGGAATGCTCGAAGTCATCTCCACAAATTTTAATGATATTTTGACTAAATCATGAGGGATATGTTTCGGTCTTATAAAAGACCATCTTCAGCCTAATTGAAAGGTCTACAATACAAAAACAACTGATATTGAAGTGAAAGGATTACCTATTTTATGCTAGACTTACTTGAAGTTGAAAAAATTTTTTTTATTATAATGCTACTATTCCTTGAACTGTCAATGCCCATAGTCAAGAGTTCCAAGGTTCTGAATAAACGGGTTCTCAATAAATGAAGGGCCCCGCGTGCCCTGAGAGCGTATACTATGTTTTATTAATGAACATTTCATATAACCAAAAAGGTATATGAAGGGTATTGTCAAACAGTTCATTATCTGACAACACCAAAAACTAGCGGGATTTTAAAAAAGGGGTTCCCCGTTCCCTTATGAAAGCGTTATTTAACAGCAAATATCAATAAAATTGATGGGGCAAACAGCCAGCACGTGTTTCAAATCTAAACTAATTTGGTTAGAAAACACTGAAAATTATGTCAATTGAAGACATGGACAAGACGTTGACATAGAGTCAATGTCAATGTCAAGGGATAAAACATGAAAATCTGACCATGAGCATAGGCATATAACAATATCTATTACAACTATTGGAGAATGTGGATTTAGGAGGAGGGATACATGTAGGAGAGAGTTGAGCAAACCTGAAAAATCATTGACTGAAATATCATAAAATAAGTTGAGACCAAGGTAGGTGAACTATCAGTGATTAAAATCCAAAGCATTGAAAAATTTTATACAATCAAAATGTGTTTGCTCATTAAGAGACAAGACAGAATTATTATTCAAGGAAGAATTAATTTCGAAAATTTCCAGTAAATTCAGTAACCTACTTTTTGGACAGACATGTAGAATTTTAAGGTCCTGATTTGGATCAAAACTATGGTGTGAATTTAGGATGTGGTTTGCAAATGAACTTTCAGTATCATATTCATCAAATAAAGGGAGAGTATTCTTGGATTTTTCAATGATTTCAACATGTTCAGTGTTGTTAAAATTTTTCTACCACTTTGTCCAACACATTGAGCATTGCAATTTGGATCAGAGCAAGAGATACAATATACTCCAGATTTTTGATTCAAAGGAACTTTATCTTTAGAATTAACAAAATTTTTCGAAATATTATCAACTGTGTAAAAAGAGATGTTAATATCCTCACTATATCGATGAAAAATGTTTTTGATATCATACGAGACTTTGCCAAGGAAAGGAATAGATGAAAAACGTACTCGTGGATTTTGTATTGGTAATAAGCTTCTGTTGAAGAATTTATTTTGGTGTTTATTGTACATCTTATTAATAATATTGGGAGGGAAACCATTGTTGTATTCAATATGCTTCATGATATTCAGTTCCTTGTCAAAATTTTCTGGACTCATAGGGATATTAAACAATCTATGGAATAAAGAATTGAAAGCTGCATATTTCTGTTGATTAGGATGGCAAGAACTAAACGGAATTACAGAATCAGTGTGTGTGGGTTTCCGGTATATGGAAAAATATGAGGAGACACTTTGTGCGCACGATGTCCTTCGAACATAATAAGGATTTCCTTCTATGCGATCCATGAGATGAAAAAAATATGATTTATTTCTAAATCAATTCAAAATATTCTAGTTGAATCATTTTTGTTCCTAACCAATATTTCGATGTTTTATATTAAATTATTGATTTGTCAATATAAGAAGGGAAGGAGATGCATCACGACTTTGGTTGGCTTCCAAGTTCGTCAACAAATCTATTTTCACTACGATAAACTATCATTATGAACGCGTCAGAGTCCATTTTAATGCAGATAATAAATTCCCTTCCAAGTCTTCTCCGGAAATTGCTCACAGTGCCAATTTTTTTAATGATAGCTGTGTAGGAGCGACCCTTCACTATAAAACTCCCCGATTATTGGTCCAAACTCGCATTCACTTGAATCATATTCACCAGTTATACTCACTCACTCATAATACTCAGTTTTCACTGATCAAAGTTTGGAAAATGTGTAGACTATTCGTGATATTCGTTGTGGTGTCTGTTATTGGGCTGACTGCAGCCCAGATCAACTTCACTCCAAATTGGGGCAAACGATCCCTTCCAAATGAAGTCAAGACAGAAGAGGCATCGAGCAGGGGTAACTACTGCCACGATGTGGATGACAATGCCATCAAGTTAGTCTACGAGATCTTGAAAAGTGAGGCCAAGAAGCTGGTGGAATGTGAAAGACTATATCGAAGTGATATCCATTGATTATGTTTGGTAGATACGACTGATTAGTAATATCGAATAAAGTGATATCTTCAACTATTTGCCATTTTATTTTCTGATAATTAACGAATACTGTCTGTAGGTCAATCAAGGAGGTGTACATTCATTTCACTTGATTATTTGGGATCTGGGATAGAAATATGAGTATTATTTCAATATATGTGTATGTATATGTCAAGGCATTTATTTTTTTTATCAGAGAGCCTAAAAACAATTCAAAAACTTGTCAGTGACATTTTGACAGAAAAAAAAGAACAATCAAATCACTTCATGATCGAGACAAATCATTATCATCTAACCAACAAAATTTCAATAACGAAATCCACAACATTGAAAATGTTCCCCAACTCAACTCCTATCCAGAGAACTTCATTGATAGAACGATTCACCAAATTGTAAATAAACGAAATACACCACAACAAAAACAACCATCAATAACGACGAATATAATATCCTACATTCCTGGCAAAGACATAGTTATATATTGACAAGTGGTAATAAAAATAATGATAATAATAATAATAGTAATAGTAATAAGATAACGAAAACTACCTTGGTAGTTGAAACACACTTGAAGCCTTGAAAATTAGTGAATAATGGTTGGTTCCAGAGCTAGTGGTCGAAAGTTTATCCTTTGTGAAGCAAATTAGAAACATGAAGTTGAGTAATCGATATTGAGTAGAATTTTTTGACATTGTATTATCAGTTATTTTCAATCACTAACATTCCGTATAACTGTACAGGGTGTCCCAAATGACTTGGATTTTGACAGTTATCCCTAGGCCCCGATCGGGTTGAGAAAAAAAGCAAGCCAAGGTTAGTTTAGTTCATCGTACCAGTATATCACCTGACGAAGCTACTGTGTTAGCGAAACATGTCGTGTGTTTGAGAAGTTTGTGGAAATCTTATCATTTGTGCAATTTTTACATTATTATTATATGTATACATGCACATATGTGAGAACTTTGAAAGATGCCAGATATTTGTACTGCCAAATCAAACAATTTGGGACATCCTGTACACTAAAGATGCTGCTGAGTAAATAATGACATCTTTTCGAAATCAGTTGCATTCATCACTATATTCATTATTATGAAATGCTTGTTTTATCAGTGCAAAATGTTTCTATACTCTTTAGTCGATATCGTTACAATATTTATTATACAATATTTATTTATCCATTTTTTTATGGTTCTTCAAATTGTTGTTATATGGCCTCTTCTGCTACTTGAATTCACCCTGTATCAAAATCTAAGGGGTTGATGTAGATATTCGATGCAGGAACACATCGAATACTTAGATTCGAAGTTTCGTTGTAACTTCTACAAGATGGTCTCTCAAGGTCAACTAAAGGTAAAACTGAAGTTCAACATGTTTTATCATGATCCATATCTGTTTATATTCGATGATTCGCAGAAAATATTCTTCAATTTCTATAAATTCATCTCAAATTTTCATTTTATTCCGCCGAAATCGGTATAATATTGTGATCATATCAAATAAAGCATCAGTATATCTCCTTGCAGTCTTTGGAGTGCAACCAATTTAGGAGAGAAAAATCCAGACGAGAGATCAGTATCAAAATAGTGTAATATTTGGCCATTTTCAAAAGATTTTATTCAACTTGCAATGTATGTAAGTATGTTTGTTCGTGTGGAATTTTGAATCCAATTTTGAAGTAGATATCTTCAGCCGATTGAGCTGCAATTTTGTTTACACGTTTAGTTTGGATGACAATGCACGATGAGGTGTGTGACGTTATTCTGAATCGAAGATGGTGGAATAGTTATTTTCAATGCACTTCTACAATATGGGTACCTAACAAATGAAAGGCCTGGGCTCGTTGAGAGCAACTCAAGAAATAATGTGTAGTCATTTCAAATCCAGCAAAATGAACGGAGTAGTTTATCAATGGAGAATATGAGAAATCATGATTTTATTTTGCTTTCTGCCGGAAATGAATTTCATAATCAAGTCGTTGTTGGTGATCTATGGGTTTCAATTGTTGGACAAGCTGAATTCTGTATGGAAACAATCTTATTGTGAACAAAATTCTCTGCAGTGACCTTCGTAAGAGGCCAAGTTGTGTCGAATGTCTCTGAGTGGTTTGAGAAATAATGATCAACGTTTTGCGCACGTCATTCGATGCGTTCTGTTCTGTAATATTTTAAAAATCTATACCTTGAAATTTATAGGGAATTTAAACCTCTTCGTTCATTTACCACCACCCTTCATGAGGCAATGCCTTTTACGTTTACTCCAAATGGTTATTCTGTCAGATCAGAGTGATACATCGTGGAAGTTCGAATTGATTGCACTTCACAATAAATCAATGAAAAACTCATAGGGTGTTATTTGAAAAATTCAAGTTGGGTATGTTTTCCAGGGGTAGTTCGACAGAAGTTGCTGTCTTTCCAAGCAGCATAACTGAGGTATTGACTGTATGGAAAGATCTGAAACACCCGGTATACCATTTTAGAGGATATTTTGGTTCTCAAAAACACAAAACAGAAGTGGAATACTCATTGAGAATCAATGTTATTCACTTTCGCAATATTAATAACTAATCGCCACATCCAATTCTGAAGATGCAAAACAATAACCAGATGCCAAGATAATAATCCTTATAACAAAGTCATAACATCCTCTTACTACACATCCTAGTATTTAGTGGCCTTAGATCGTGATCTTGAAGGTCACCTGATCGATCTTCTTATGTAGCACAAATTCACTTTCTATTTGTCATCGTATTATTCTATTATTAAACATTGTTGGATACTGAAACAATTTTTGCTGGTCCTTATTGTGATATAGCGTATAATTTGGTGTTCGTTCAATTTACTTAGTTTCCGTGTTTTCAGTTTTGGTGAAAGTAGATAAAGTAACAGTAAATTGCAAGACTTAAGTACCTGTATAAAAACAATAATTAAGCTAGTATACAAGGAACTAGTTCATGTTTCGTGATGGAATGTGTCTAGGGTTATGGGTTCATTACTCCATGTCATCGACTTGATGTATTGAATATAAATTTTTGCATATTCAAAACGAATACAACTGTTACCAAAAATTCTCAACATGACGGAAATCCTTTTGAAAATTTTCAAAATATGGCAAAGTAATATAATGTCATCCTGCAGTGATATCTTGTTCGGAGTTGTTTCAATGAGTCATACCAAATCAAGAGATTTGATTACCGCTGAATCCAACATTCAGTATACTTGAAATACCGGGTGACACAGGATATCGAGCCCATGCAAATTCTGCATTCGTAAACGGATTTTCCAGAAATTTGGTAGAGTTAAAATAAATAAGCAACCCTTTTGGATTTGATCACATTACAATCCGATATGGCAATTTTCCGGTTTTCCTGGAAATACCAGAATCTTTTGGTTTTTCGAATGGAACACCCTCTGCATATTTCTACACATTCGAGTTCAACAGGTCAAAACAAGTGCAATCATCATGTGGAATGTATTTTTTTTTCGAAAAAACTGAAATTGAAATTGTTTCTTTCATTTTACCTCGTGGATAAATGAGATGTGGTCAAGACTATTCACAATAAGTCGCACATAACAGAGTAACATAATTTTTCTACTATTAGTTGACAAGATTCAGAAATTCCACAGCTTACTTGGTTGACAAATCATTCGAACTACAAGGAAATTCATTGACTAGTTGATTTTTGAATGTATACAATTCGTTACTGCATCGAAATACAAAAATGATGAGTATATAGTGGTTCCATTTGAGAAAATAGTTATTTATGTACCAATGACAAAACACTGTCTATTATAGTCTAGTCTGCTAGTTGATAGCCGAGGCCTCAGCCGAGGCTAGCAATCAGGTGAGACAATAGACATTTTTTCGCCAAGGTGCATTTTACATTTTTTCGTCGATCTCAAACACGACATATTCACATTACGGTCCTATTTACATTTAAAATCTGTCGGGTTTTGTGAATAATTAATTTGACAACAGCAAATGACAGTTGCTGTCAACTCAACCTGCGCACGGACCAGGGTTGCCAGTTCGATTATTATTCAATCATCAATAAATACCGAGGTGAATACCTTGTCAATAATTCAGTAGATTTCAATAGATCTGTTTTATGCTGTACGAATTCCGAGAGAAGATAATGAAATAAGCTTATGACGTCAAAACATTATGTATTAATTTCCAACAAAATAGAAACAAAGAAAACAATCATTCTTACACAAAAATAATCATATTCCTCATTCTCAATTCAAAAATACTAACGAATATCAAAAAATACTGTTACATAGGTACTTATGAGATTTGAGTATATAAAAAACAGGAACGAATAGTAAAAATGAACAAAAATACAAAGCAATTGAAAAAATTAAACGTGGAAACAATAAACTGATATAACAGAGGTATATAAAAATTTTTATTTGATCTGAATCTGATACAGTATGATCATTTTTTGGTTTATACAGGGTGTTTCCTAACTACGGTTCCTAACTGCAGGGGGTGATTTGTTAGGTCATTTTGAGAAGAAAAGTTCCTATGAACATATGTCCGGAGTTGCTTCGTTTCTGAGATACAGGACGTTGAAATTAAAGAAAAAAAAACGGTAATTATAAAATATCATGCATATCCTGGAACCGATTTGGTTGGAATTTGGTACTTTCAGCACATCAAGTGTCAATTAAATTTTTGGCGGAAATAATGAAAAACTCATTTCTCCAATGCAGGTGTTCATGATATGCAATACAGTTGCTTTGATTTTTTATCTCGAAAACGAAGCTAGATATGGAGAAAATGCAGAAGACCAAAAAGTTGTATCTTGAGTTGCTCAATCTGAACAAAATGAGAGTTTACCAAAAAAAGTCAGTGGCGTACTTTTTTCTCACAATATTGTTGGCTGTGGTGCCCACTGAGACGTCACTGGCCCCAATAATTCCAATCTAAATAGGGCTAAATAAGCGCCTTATTAGTTCAAATGAAAAGTACCAAATTTCAACCAAATCACTTCTAGGATATTCATGATATTTTATAATTACCGTTTTTTTTTCTTCAATTTCAACGCCCTGTATCTCAGGAACGAAGCAACTCCGGACATATGTTAGCAGGAACTTTTCTTCCTAAAATGACCTAACGAATCAACACCTGCAGTTAGGAACCATATTTAGGAAACACCCTGTGTATCATTTAAACAGAGCGTGCCTAAATATCATGCAATTTATAAGTGTATATGAGTAACAAGAGATTGATATTAATACAGGTTATTATAATAATGAATAAGTGTCAGAATATTTTCCAGTAGATTATGTAATGTTGTTTCAGTAGATCAATATACGCGAATCAGAAGATTTACTGAGAATACAGTAGAACTGGCAACTCTGCAGCGGAACAAAAGTGTTTGCGGACAAAAAGTTCGTGTCTGCGGACGAAAAGTACTTGCCTTCAGAAATAGTCGGCTTTTCGTTCTGAAATTAGAAGGTAAAATGTGATTTTATGTAGTGGTCGACGAAAAAATATTTTATGATCGAAATGTGTTGACTTGACTTGACGCTTGAGTTTTAATGGCATTGAATTCAACTGGGTTGTTGGTGACCCGAGCTGTAATTTCAGCAAGATCTTCATTGACAGCGTTGACCTGTATTTGTCGTATGAGTTCATTCTCAGTTTCTTCAGAAGAAATAGAAGAGAACACAGTTTATGTATCTGCTTAAAGCTGTTGATAGAGTAAGTGATGACTTCTAACAGATCATTGATATGGTGGTAAGTAGAGTTCCGTTTTTGTATTATTATACACGAAGTTATTGTATAATTATATAAAAACGTCAAAACAGTAGCATCAAAGTGTGAGTAGGAACAATGTTGGTGTCAAAATTTATCCTTGTAGAACGCCAGAATTGAAGGCTGTGGTATCAGACGATACTACGTCCACCACTAAATTGAGTGATCTGCCTGAAAGAGAACTCGATATAAAGGGTGTTTCCAAATTGAATGTCAATATTTAAGGAGACGATTTTTGAGCCCATTTTGAGGAGAAAATTTCATATGAACGTATGACCTTAACGTCCCAACTTTGGAACTTTGGTAAAGTTCTCAAAAATGAAAAGTTTTTAATCAATATCTGTAATACCGCTTTAGATATTCTGATGAAATTTGGCATACATGTACTATGGTATTAGGAGACATCAGTTAGTGTACCACATTTTTTGTTGTTGCCATCGGTGGCGTTCGTATGGAATTTCAAATACCTATTTTGGCAGACACTGATGTTAGGCCACTGATTGATCTCAAAATTGAAATTATTTCTGGAATTCTCGATCATTTCTAAGCACACTTGATCTCAAAATTTTTTCCAATCTGATGCACGGTTTTCACTCAAAAAAATTGAAGAACATGTGACAATATCACAATGCAGACATATATTTTATTTTTTAGGTGAAAACCGTGATTCTTACTGAAACAATTCAAGAGATCAAATCAAAAGTGGTATTACAGATATTAATAATAAACTAATTATTTTTTAGAACTTTACTACCCTTTATATCAAAAGTTAAGAAGTTGAGGTCATACCTCTCCAGATATTGACATTCAATTAGGAAACACCCTGTATGTATAGGCATAGCTGAGGTAGTGAGCCATGTGATGAAACTTTGTTCTGGGTGCCAAACACGGTCGAATAATGCTTTTAAGATTCCCTATGTTTTTCTTATGAAGCTTGCATAAATATGTGGGTGACGTAGGCAAATAAATCACCAGTTGGTCTTCGATGGCGAAAACCATATAATGTCTACCATTACTGATTCCTGAGCTATCCAGATGTTTGATAAGTTTCAATGTAGATGGCTTTTTCCACCACTCCGGAAATAACTGATAACAGAGCGATATGCCTATATAGTTGTTGGGCCAGGTTTTTCTTCTCTTTTCTGTTAATTTGTTGGACTAGCTATATTCCAGCAGTATGGAAAAACACCCAACTTGAACGAAATGGTGAATAGCTCGTAGAGAGTGGGTGTCAATCTTGGTGCACACTCTTTTAAGCTTATCCTTATTCGTAATATGAAATTGGAATACATTTTCACGAGTGTAGGTGCGTATTACAGATTTCACATCTCAACAAATCATTAAAATGTCTATCATACACATGACAATGATGACTGATGAGAAAAAAAGCAATTAACTTTGAATAACTAACTGTTATAGTTACCCACCTTAATAACCATATCCGCCTACCCCTCGAACTTTTTAATCATCACTATAGACAGCTATTATCCGTTCTGAGTTCTTCTTAATGTTTAATCACCTTATAAAGAAATTCTAGGTCGCTATTTATTTATGTCGGGATTTCCTATACTATTATGTTCAATTTGATAGATGCGTTGGAGTTGCCATTTTAAAAAAAAAGCAGATTGGGATAGTGTAACATGAATCGATGATGGATAGGCTCTTCGTATATGAGCACTTGATGTTGAGTAATAGCTTTCTCTATGTATAATGTTCTGTCGAAACAATTTAGCTCAGATTTTACCAAACTCATGATTTGTAAAATCTGAGACTATATACAGGGTAATTCAGGTTTTGAGGCACAAACTATAATGGGAGATAGATCTCATCAATTCAATCGGATAAGTTCATATTATGAACATATCAGACCTATCTCGTCCAGAAGCGGAGCTACAGGTGGTCAAAATTCAATAATTTTGTTCTATTAATTGAAACATATCGCCCACTTCTTGAGATTTCATTTTGAAATTCGATGTGGTCAATACTTCCTAGAAGATCATCATTTCAAGCTATTTGAAGAATTTCAAAATCTACAGGATAATATGTTTTTGTGGGTAGAGGCTTCTTCATCCTCCCCAAACTTTCTCGTCGTACGCCTCTGGCATCTTTCACTGATCAAATTGTGTGGATCGTTCAATTCAGAGGCGTTTTTGCTTCCTGATTCTTTTCGAGAAAACGAACCGTTTCTGAGATAAATGAGCATATACGTTCTAGGATATGTTAATTTTGCCTATGTTTCGCTTAAATTGTATTCTTTGACAAAATTCGTTGAGAATGCAATGGAATGTACTCACTAAAATTGCAATCACTAGTCCAATCTGGATGAGTTACGGGAATATGGAGGGTAGAAAGTCGAGTTTTTTTTTCAGTTAAATGAAATTTGAGCAGAACATGAGCAAAATTAACATGTTTCAGAACGTATATGCTCAATTATCTCAAAAACAGATCGTTTCTCGAAAAAAATTGAGAGACAAAAAAGCCTCTAAATTGAACGATCCACACAATTTGGTCACAAAAAGATACCAGAAGCGTACTACGAAAAAGTATAGGGGGGGATAAAGAAGCCTCTACCTCCAAAACCGTATCACCCTGTAGATTTTGAAAATCGTAAAATGGCTTGAAATGGTGATATTCTGAATAGTATCGACCACACCCAATTTTAAAATGATTTCTTGAAAAGTAAGCGATATATTTCAATTAATAGAAAAAAATTATTGAATTTTGACCCCCTGTAGCTCCGCTACTGAACGAGATCGAACTGATGTATATATAAACTTTTCTGATTGAAATGATGAGATCTACCTCCCATTTCAGTTTGTACTCTAAAACCTGAATCACCCTGAATATGAACTCAGATTGTAATCTGACATGAGGCGAATTCATAGGTACCTATCTCGTGATAGAGCAACTTGATTTCATTTTAACTAAACTATGCAGGATGCTATGGAAATCGAAACATTAGATTTGAATCCTAAGAAGACTCGAGGTGAACTATCGAATAACACCATTGAAAAAAATGAAGCGATCAGAATAAGATTTGGGACAAGACACTCTTTTCCATATACATTCGCAAATGAAACGATGATAATCGCGGAGAACGAAGCGACTTGGATGTTTCTTGTCTGAGATCTAAGATGAATCATGTTGAATACGTTTTGTTCTGGATCCCATTAATATTCAGAAGATAATTTTCTTCGTATGATTTTAAAACCAATCAGAACGTTTAATTGAGCTAAGCTACCTTGTAATTTCGAATATACGTGGATATACATAGAGAAGTTCCACCAATTAGAAATTCAGAATTATTTACATTTCCATAGTAACCATAATGAACATATTGTTACATAAAGAATAAATAGCGTGTCGTCAAATTTCGACGTTCGTTCAGAACTACTCAAAAAATAATCGCATCGAATACAATTCGAACTTCAAAATCTCCAAGGTTATACATCTCAAACTTCCTGCACAATTACAAATCGTGTCATTTCAACAGAATACTCATCCCACTTCTCGGTCGAAATATTTCATCTGTTCATCGTTGTAACTCTGCAACAAGCTATATCGATGTATAAATAATCCGAATATTTTGAAGTACTTGTAGTATTACTATTGAATATATTTCACGTAAACTCGAAAATATCTGTGAGGTGATCGAAAAAATACGTATATATATTATTGTTTTTTGAATTGACTCGGCCCTTACTTGAGGGAAATCCATAGCAAATGTAAAAATTCCACATCCTTTCGTTTGCAAAGTTTTTAAATGTTATAGAATTATTCTATCGTTATCGTTAAGCATGGAAAAGTAACACGGTATAGGTACAGGGTTTTTCCGTATATTAGAACAGCTTCTACAGGGTTCATCATTGAAGATTACAAAAGTTGTAGGGTATAGGTATGTTCTGAACCTCCATAAAATTGTACGAGGTGAAACAAATGAATATTTCTAGAAAAACCAGAAGTCCGCCATATTGAATTGTAATGTGATCAAATCCGAAATGGTTGCAGAAGTGGCAGGGGTGGCCCAATACCCTGTTTCATCCGGTATAGAATTGAAATAGCTTCAAGTGGTGTACCCAGATATCTTTGCTCAATTTTCGAGATGTAATTATTTGATAATTTGAAAAGTCATCATCAAACATCGACCATGTTAGGAATCTTTGTTAAACCAAAGCACATTGCTGTGTTCAATATATCGATTTATTTCAATAACACCCAATCATTATATTGTGTTCATTGAACCCCACAGACACGAAGCTCCATCCACGTAATGATCCAATTCAAGGAAGTACACGATCCGAGTATTTCATCCTCAGCACCGAACATAAACGTTTATGTTCGGTGTCCTGAGTCCTCACATTCTTCACACAACTTGTATTACACCTACGTGATTACCTTTATAAAAATATTAATAATTGAAGTATACAAAAGTGTAGGGCGAGATTCAGTACTCCCAAATATTACATAATAATATTAAGAAGTCTGCTCTTCCATCTAACCCAGAAAAAAGAATGCAAGTTAACAATTGTGAGAGTTGGTACTCAAAATGGTCCAAAGAAAAGACTCAGTAGATATACATGTATATGAAGATACATGTGGTTTCAAGAGCAGGAACATTTTATGTAATACTTGATAAAATAGTTAAATGTTGAAGAATACTCGATATTAATTAATTAATCAGTGTTTCGGTTATCTGTTGCGGGAAGTGTCAGCTCCCGCAAATACGATTTTTTTGAGGCGTTATGTTGCCTCAGAAGGTAATGCTCTGTTTTTTTTTATTTTCTGGTTCCATCGAAAAGGGAAATCCTGTAATGTTCAGAGAACATCGTGAAAACCAAGGGGAATTGGTGTTCTTTTTGAATTCCTGGAGGATATATGCCTTGGGGAACACCCCCCTTGGCAATGTGTTCCAGAGCCTCGCTGTTCGTTGGATGAACGACTCTTTGGAAAGGGATGTTCTGCAGGTCTCAAAAGTGACCACGAAGGGGTACGAAGCCTCAACTCGACGGGTTAATCTCGCGGGGACTGCCAAGGGAGGAACAATTGTTGATATTTGAGAAGAGCATCTTCCATGAAAATATCTATAAAATAGAGCCAGATCGCCAACTTTTCTACGGTGTTCCAGAGAAGTGAGTGAGTACACCCACGAGACCAATAGCCCATTTTTCGACAGAATCCAATAGTTTCAGGGTATGTTTGGGTGCTGCACTCCAAATATGGAAACAGTATTCTAGGACAGGTCGGATCTGTGCCTTATAGATCATAAGCAGCTGACTGGAAGTGAAATAGCTCCTGGCTCGAAACAGAAAACCAAGTTTTTGGGATGCACTTACAGCAATTATTGATCTCACGTGATTAATAATCATCGACTGTCACAAAAATGCTGCTTTGGAGTTGGATTTCAAAAAAATCGTATCATCACCGTGGATCAGTTTTTAATGCCAATGTGAATTAATTGCCTACTCAATATTTCTTCGAATTCAATAGAAATGCTCGGCACTGTTCAAACTGTATAATTATAATAGCTGAGATAATAAAGTGGGACATGCTGTACACTGTACAGAGAGATTTAATCGCTAGGAAATGAATTTCTTAAAAGTAAATAGGAGGTTATAAGTGCTAGACAATTGAAAAAGCTGATTACCATTGAATAGGTGAAATTTTTGGCAATCTATGACCTATACTGATGTATCCATTCCCATCAGCCTCAGCCGAAGAAGATTATATTGGATAATATAATGATGACACAACCGCTGGTAGGTAGAGGTAAACCGTCATCAATCAAGCAAATTTTTCAAAGGAGGAATAAATGAAAGGTATCTCATAATTACCTAAAGTTGATTGATGAATCATTATGCAATAGCCTACAACTCGAGGGTATAGTAGTATAGTTAGTATGAATATTTTGATGTATAATAAAAATGTCTATCTTCCTGAGGATCTCATCAAATCTAATGCTATACTCATCATCAACTTACAAAGGTCATATTATATTTAAAAGGATATAAAGAGGAAATTGCAATAGATTTATTCGTTGATTTTATGTTCAATATCTCTTGGCTCGGAACATGTATAGACATATACAGGGTGTAAGTGAAGAACTGCGACAAACTTCAGGAGGTGATTCCATGTGATATTTCAGAAAATAAAGTTCATATGAACATGTGTCCTAATACTTGCTTCGTTTTTGATATACAGGATGTTGAAGTTGGAATAAGTATTAATTGTTTTCATTTATAACGCCCCTGTATGAGCTTTCATGGTGCCAACATTCAGTATGGTTTGAGACTGAAAAAGTCCCAAAATATCAAAATGATTCTTATTGAGGTTATTGAGTAATCTCAATGAACGTTTCGAGAGCACCTACATTAAAATTTGGTGTCAAATCGAATTTTTATTGGTTCCTCAAATACTGAGCAAGATCAAACAAACACAGAGGATGAGGAAGTTGATATTCCAATTGTTCAATCAAATGAAAATATGAATGTTAGAAAAACCAGTGGCGTACAATGATATCAACCGTAAATATCGATAAAATAACCCACTGTGACGCCACTGGAAATGTTACATTTGACGAAACCACCAATATCTCATTGAAATTGGTAAACATATATTTGAGTAATGATTAAAAAAACTATTTTTCATGAAATATGAATACCCTGTATATCGAAAATTAAGCAAGTTAGGATTCATGTTTACATGAACTTGAAGTTTGTCGCACTTATTCACTCTCACCCTGTATATGGTTTACAATTCTTTGATGTTGCAAAAATCCAAATATATTTAATTCTCCACTCCACTCCACTAAGTTTTTGTCAGGAAGGAAAATTCGAACGAAGGTTCTCCTCTTCTCGAAAGCATGACAAAAATAGTGGACAGGATGATGAAAGAAAATGCGGCGAACGTGAAAGGAATACATAAGCTTGGTCGTTTTATCCATTTTTTTATATTAATATTGTTTCATGGTTTGATATTTCTATTTCTAAATAAATTGAAAATATCATGGAAACTTAAAAGCACACAAAAATCATGTGGAGGAATATTTAGAAAAAGCAGAATTTTCACAGTTTTTGGTATCTATATCCAAGAATGCTTACTGTTTTTTAAGAATAATATTTTGTTCAGTGATTTCAAGTCTCAAACTGCGAGTATATGACCAGAAATATATATAAAATTCTCAAAGAAACAAGTGGACCACTGAAATTTTTGCCAATTCTGAATTTGCCGAAATTTTTCAGAAAATGAATTGATTTTCATTCGTAAAGCAGTGCTTGAAAGCTGCGTTCTTCCTCTTTACGATTCATTGTTCGAAACAAAAAAATGAGTTAGGTAAATGAAGAAGTTTGAGTGCCCCCGTATTCTACAGGATTTTTTTATTTTGTCAGGGTTAACTTTGATACCGCATCAAACTTTGAGTTCGATATTTTGATGTTTAATTGCCACCTTAGAGAATTTAAGGACACGTGGGCCCTTGTAAAATACCTACCCGACCTCAATTTTTAAGTAAAAAATACTTCTTCATAAAGACAATCATTCTTCATTCTATGCCGTTTTATTCGTTCCTACACAATTCCTACATCAGATAATCACAAAAAAAAACGCGACTAATAAATATTCTCCTTTACTGGCCATGTTGCAAAATATCCTTTCTTGAAATTCCTATAACTAATAACGATTCGATAAATAATCTATTGTATACCTTTTACCTCAGTTTAGGAAATCTCAACGAGTGTTTACATTGTCTCTGGGTCATCCAGTATACATGTAAGTACGTACTTAAATCAATTTGCAATGTGGGGCATAAATGCTAGAATACTGATTGACCATGTGACTTATTATATACTTTTCTTCACAATAAATGCGTTATTTCATGTGAACTAGAGCAAAACAATTGCAATTTTATGGAAAATGAATAGGTAGGTATGCCTCCTCAAGAAGCATATAATATACTCACACATAAATTTCATCTACCTATATGATTGCATTCCATATCATTATTGATTGAGATACTTACCTACCTATAATTATACACATTGTTAAATCTTTGGTCAGGGGGGCAGACAAAAGGAAACTTATTACTAAACAGACCATTCAGACGGTTCTCTATATCGTTATCGCTGGGAACTATGTATGTTGTGATAACGTATATAGGAAACTGAAAAAAAATCCAGTATATATTGTTGCTTGAACCTTGTCAATTTTTGACGTTCGTAGAGAAATGTTCATTGAATTCGATGCTGTAACAACAATTTATTTAGTTATTCATTTATTTATTTCATGAAAATGGGATACAAACAGGCAGAAGCCCAAAACTGCAACCACTAGTTACACAGAAGACTCTGATGCTTACATTTTACAAAGTTAATATCACAATAATATTAAATATTCAGTACCTACCTGAAGATAAAACAAAAATAAATTCTGAATTCAGATTAATCAGACGAATATATAGTTATTGGCGAGTTCAGTCCCAAATTGGTATGACAAAAATTGACATTCAAAAATAGTCTTGTGGGTCTAGACGGTACATGATTCCTCATTATTTTATAGATGAATAATGAATCAAACATAATTCTACATTGCTCCAAGGTTATGAGTCCAGAAGAGCGTCTCTACAACAAATGAATTGTTCACTCTGAAGTTCAGAAAACTCACAAAATTATTTTGAATTTTCTCCAATCGGACTTTGTGGTTGGTATAATTAGGACTCCAAATGACACTTGCAAAACATAATCGGCTATATACCTATAGGCATAATATAATGATTTAATTGAATTTTGAGACCGAAAATATTTACAAGTTCTTTCAATAAAACCTCACATTCTATTGCATTTGTTAGTAACATAATCAATATATGCATTGCAAAACCCAATTCGGAATCGAAAATAACTCCAAGATCCCTAATATAAGATACTTTTTCCAAATGGGTACAATTCAAATTATAATCAAATGCAATAGGGTTCTGAATCCTAGCAGAGCTTATACTGCGACATTTCCTTGAGTGCAAAAATAAAAAAATAATCTATTCCTTTTACAATACGCACATCTAACCTCTATCGAGATCGTTCTGGAGTTTCATACAATCGTCCAACGACATAATTCTTGTGAAAAGTTTCAGGTCATCAGCAAACAATAAAAATTCGGAATCATGGATTGATCGATGTCATTAATTAAAATAATAAATAACAAAGGTCCAAGAATTGACCCTTGGGGCACCCCCGAGGTAACTATAATTTAAATCCATTGATACTTAAGATCTGAGACCTATTGAATATGTAAGATGAAAACCATCGTAATATATCACCATGCATACCAATTTCAGCAAGTTTCATCAACAAAAGATTATGCCTTGCTGAAATCTGAATAGATAGAGTCAGTTTGAATACGATTATCGAGTGAATCTGATATAAACTGATTACAAATCATAAGATTGGTCTCTATGGATCTTTTAGAAAATAATCCATGTTGTTCTCCCAGAATTATGTGTTTGAGGCTGTCGAAGATTAGATCATATGATATGCTCTCGAGGATTTTATTAAAAATACAAAGTTCACTGATATCTCTATAATAAGTGACATCTCTTCTGTCTCAAGAATTCTTGTATATTGGCACAAGAAGCGCAGTTTTGACAATAGTTCGAAATGTGTATTTTGTGGAAAAAAGACAGCTACTCATGCCTATTTTTCAATTCTTCAAGTATTCGACCGTTGGTAGTGGGCTTACGGGTGTATATTGCTATATTTCATTCAAAAAAACATATTGAGGGTGTTTTATTGCTATTGAAGGGGCAGAGGTAAATGTGTACTCTTTACAAATTCACTTGAGACAAATTCAACAAAAACATCGCCGGCGTCACGCGGTCCGTTTGAATTTTTCAAAGGGCTCGGCGGTCGCAAAAAAATCTCTATTGATCAAGTTGTCTCAAATTACTTTGTGAAGACTATACATTTTGAAACGTTGACGTGTCTGGGAAATTGAAAATAAATTATATTCACCTTTCCGTTTGCGATATTTATTCCAGTTGAAGTCTTCACCCTGTACCTATATGTCTTCATGAAGTATGCATGCATGAATAATATCGATTGATTTCGTTTCTACATCGTGTTTATCTTCTAGATCAAAATCGATGGTCTTACATCGTCTATACTACATATATGTGTATATATAGCATACGGCGGTTAGTGAAAGTACTGAAAGTGGGTCACCATCAAATATAAAGACAAGCAGCTGCCACAACATCTGTGGCCTATAGCCAGTAAACAAGCTCGCAAAAATATGCCTTTGAGATATCAAGAGATCTCGAAGATTATTGCATTTCCCTCCTGTGTATATGCATATATGCGTACGCACTCTCGTCTTCAGAAAACATGACGCGGTAGGACGGTGTAAGAACGCTCCTATTGCAACGTCAATAACTGCGACATGTTCTTTGAGGACGAGTGTACCTACTATGGAAATTTTAGGCAGGCAAAGTAATTCAACATTCAATATCTTGAAAACTAATTAGGATTTTGAAAACTTCAGAACAAAATCTTGAATTAGATGTTTTTCTCTTCCGAATGGTGCCCTCTTAACATTATATATCCTCATTCCATTTTCGGGGGGTGTGAAAATGTTCGATTTTTTTTAAAGGAACATCCTATATTTTATTGCATATCTTAAAAGAATGAGCTCGAGGAAGTGTCTCCCGAGGCGTAGTGGAGCTAAAATGTAATATTTTTCCCGTGTATAATACATTATTTTTTTCTGTGACGGGAAAAAAGTTTGGCATTTCATCTCTGTTGGCAGGTTATAAAATGTCACTTTTCTGAATAATTTTTTTCCCGTGGGAAAAAAGTGAGTACTTCTTTCCCGGATATATATCACATATATATACTCTGTTAATGGCTTTTGTTGTGCTATAGTTCCGAAAAATGAGTCAATAATACCGTCTCCGAGAAAGAACTGCAAGTTCTTTTATCTTCCATTCGACTTCGCGGTTTCGTATATTACTAAACAACTACTGAATTCGCAATTTTTTGAAATCAAATCACAGAATTGAACTGACAGAAGTGACATCAGATATTTGATTACTTCAAAAGAATGATAAAGATGCCTATAAAACGCAGGTGTCCCTACTGTTAAAAACTTGAAATTTCACGTCGATAATTTTCAGATTTCGAAATAATGTAATATCTTCTCAATATTGATTCGTCCTTCCTTCTGTCACAGAAAAAAATAGTGTATTATACACGGGAAAAATATTAGATTTTAGCTCACGGTTTTTTGTCTCCCTCCGCTACGCGTCGGGAGACAACACAACCTGGAGCTAAAATCTACTACTTTTTTCCCTTGTATAATAAATAACTATTTTTCTGTGACAGGAAGCAGGACGAATCAATAATGACATAAAAATCAGGAAACTATTATCACAGTAGTTATTATCGACGTGAAATTCTAAATTTTGAAAAATTATTCTTTCCAGGATGAAGGTTCATTCAGGTCGAGTTGGGTCAAAAGAAGTCCCTCACCATGCAAAAACGATATTTTACTTCCTCATAACATCTATAAGTACGGCAGCATGTACTAATTGAATGACTGGCGAGAGACAGTTATTGTGATTTAACGATTGAAATCTATCTAAGGTCACGTCCGGCTGTTCCAAGCCGAGAGTCGCGAGTCTAAAGGTGAATTCCCAATGCAGCGTTTTTGCTTTATTCGTCGCGCGTCACGCAACCTGATTGGTGACGCTGAATTTGAAAAATATCTGACGCGATGAAGTTGGAATTTTTCAACTTTTTGACGTTTCTGCTTTGTGCTGTGTGTAGGGTATGTTCCAGAAACCTCAATTTCCATTAACGCATTAATAAATTCTTTCAACACAAGATTTTTCATGAAAATGTAGAAATTTCGAGTGCAACTTCATTAGACCCCTCATTTCTGAGAGTAATCTCATCGTTATATAGCAAACCATTGCAGTATCATTGAAGTAGGTACCTTCCGAATCATCTCATTTTCACTGTGCTATTTTCGTTTCTTGATGAAATACTTATCTAATGCAGCTATGAGCTCTGTATATCGTGGACGCATTATTTCATACTATATTTTCAGTATTCTCAGATATTCTCATGATTGTTCAATGCAAACTTCAGCCAAATCGACAGTGATAGGTACTGGAACTGCAGAAAATAATTCAATTTACGCATTTCCGCATCACATCAGATTGCGTGACGTGTGACCCGAAAATCAAGAAAGCTGCATTAGAAACTCACCTCAAAGGTATCGTGTTATCGAATAATTCCCAATCCTCATTGTCAGATTGG
Organism: Phaedon cochleariae; assembly: GCA_918026855.4. Lineage (NCBI taxonomy): Eukaryota > Metazoa > Arthropoda > Insecta > Coleoptera > Chrysomelidae > Phaedon > Phaedon cochleariae. The sequence goes on along the minus strand of OU896716.1, from coordinate 7,524,219 downwards.
TGTATCACGTGATACATTATGAATGCATGCACATTCGCTCGCAGATAAACTATTAGATCCAATGATCATAGTGTGCCGAACACTGATCAGCTTCCACAATTTTTGTGAAAAACACAGATCCGAACAGCACAGATGAGAATGGTTTGAAGATTTAAGACCTCTGATCCAAGCAGTCCACAGAATAAGTGACGTTCCTGTTGACGTTTCTGCGGTTTTTTGCAGGTAGCTGGTTGACTATAAATATTATATGATATTGATATACAAGATGATCGAACACAAGCGCCCGAGTCATGACCACGAGGGCATGGGTTCGAATCCCACACAAGAGGAGGCATTTTTGGAATATTTAATTTACGGAATTGGATATTGTTGAGTTTTGATCGAGGCATCGGTTGGAGATAATCTTGCACCTTGCACGATATACTGTTGCGTTACAATTAACAGTGCTGCTCCTGAGGTGGCGTATGGAGTTAGTATCATAGAATACCAGTATCCAGAACACTTTGGGCTGAAGGACCTGATGAATAAAAAACCATATGGCTAATTAAAAAAAAATCGGTGAATATTTTATCTTGATTTTATCATTCACCTCTCTTAGAAAAGAAATGACAAAACCACCGCTCACCCAATAACCACTGATGATGAACTGTGGTAATATGTAATTTTGTTACCGCAGAAATAATATTACCTGGTCACCAGTTCCTGTCTCCTTATGATCCCGCCTTGCCAATCTTAGACATAACTAATGAATGTCAGTGAGAAAGAAAATCAGGTTATGTTTGTTTTCTACGTTTATTTATGTTTACCTTTTCTGACAGGTATCTTGAAACAAGATAAAAGGTAAAATAAAATGAATACTCGTGACATAATTTCATTGATTCAAATCTAATCTAATTAAAAGTTTAGTTGAGTGGACTACCTTTATTGAAGTTTTCTTTTTTCGATTGGTTATGATGGAGTTTTTTGCGGATTCAAGAATTGAATGAGATTGATAGACAACTCCATAGACAAGTATGTTCCATCTACCAACGTTTGGAAAATTGGTAAGCTAATTTGAAGTGTTTTCACCTAAACGGCAGGAAGAGTAACCGATATTTATCCTTCTAGAATGACCAACAAGAACATTTTTGTATCCCCCAATGGAATCTTTTCCTGACAATGGAGAGAATCTGGGAGAGAACATCCCAATAATTCAGATTATTTTGCTGAATATTTCTTCAATGAATCTGTTGTTTCGGAGCGATAACATCATATTGATAAATTCAGTATATTTCTCAATAATTGTTACTACTTCATCTAAATTAGTTTGAAACTGCTCATCTTTAAATTTCCTCAATATTTGGAATTATTTCATATACTTTAGAGCCCTAAACATCTGTGATACAATCATTGTGATAATCTCCATTACATCTCATAAATACAAAGTATTATTGTTGCTGCTCTAGTCAGATTCCTTTTAAAAATCAAAATGGAAAAGGGGGACCATGAATCGAAAACAACTAAACCTGGAATGAGCGAATCCAGCTCAACTAGCTCTGGAGTCCTAATGGTGGGTCCTAATTACAAGGTAGGAAAAAAAATTGGTTGTGGCAACTTTGGTGAATTACGCTTGGGCAAAAATTTATATAATAATGAACATGTAGCTATCAAACTAGAACCATTCAAATCAAAGGCACCCCAACTCCATCTTGAATACAGATTTTATAAATTATTGGGTAGTCATGAAGGTGTACCAGAAGTTTACTATTTTGGCCCCTGTGGAAAATATAATGCATTGGTGATGGAGCTGCTAGGTCCCAGTTTGGAAGACTTATTCGATATTTGCGATCGAAAATTCACCCTAAAGACAGTGCTGATGCTTGCAATTCAACTCCTACACCGAATTGAATACGTTCATTCCAGACGTTTGATATACAGGGACATCAAACCTGAAAATTTCCTCATAGGCAGGTCAAGTACAAAGCGAGATAAAACAATTCACATCATAGACTTTGGTCTGGCCAAAGAATATATTGAACCAGAGACGAATAAGCATATTCCTTACAGAGAACACAAGTCCTTAACAGGTACTGCTAGATACATGTCCATAAATACCCATTTAGGCAAAGAGCAGTCCAGAAGGGACGATTTGGAAGCCTTGGGTCACATGCTCATGTATTTCCTAAGAGGTGCTCTACCTTGGCAAGGTCTCAAGGCAGACACTTTGAAAGAGCGGTATCAAAAAATCGGAGATATCAAACGGGAAACTAAAATTGAGAGTTTATGTGAGGGTTTCCCAGAAGAATTTGCAACATATATGAGGTGTGTCAGGAGGTTGGATTTCTTTGAATCACCAGACTATGATTACCTGAGAAATATATTCCTTGGATTGCTCACAAGAAAGAAGTATGTTGATGATGGTGCTTTCGATTGGGCTGGAAAGACTGCCAACATTTCTGCAGGATCTCTACCGACTGCTACCCAGGAGTTTGCTATCTCACCAATTAGGGAGAAGCCAAAACTTGGGCCTCCCAAGCCCATAGTAGGAAATCTGACGACGGTTGCTCCACACGGCTCTGTTTTGGTGATGAGCTCCACAAATGTTGATTTCAATGCTGAGAACTCTGTGGCTCATAGCAGCACTCCTATCACACAGGTGAAGGAGATTGAAGTGGTGAGTGAGACAAAATGTTGTGGGTTGCTCAAGAGAAAGAAGAAAAGGAAGAAAGGGTTGAATAGGAATTGAGTAGGCTGTAGTGAGAGAGACTTGTAGCAAAGTAATATTCGTTGAGACTGTTTATTTTAGATTTAGGTGTTCTAGTCTTCTTGTTGTAGGTAACTAATCTATTAAGTTTGAGCCATGATATTGCTCTATATGAGTAATGACTTCACAAGTGAGTTAGATGAAGAGTTTTGTCAAAAATTCGTGCAACTGGTCGGTGTTTGATTTAAATTCACAAATTCGCTGTTTGAAATATTGATCTAATATGGTGAACTACCTTCGTCTTCGTCTGATGATCTCGTTCAATTTGAAATGATAGTTTATGGAAATTCCATATCACAGTCACGAAAAAAATCATTTGTCAACTACGTAATTATAAAATTTAAAAAGAAAAAATCTGGTAGGTATAGTAACTATTAAGATGCACGTTGAAAATCAAGGACTTTTTTAGATGGTTGCAGAATAATAACTCAATTTATACAATTTGGTTTAATAACACATTAATTCTTAGGTTACTGAAAAAGTACTTGAAAAACAGTATATAATATTTTTGTTATGGAGATTTCAAGGATAGACCAGTGTCGATAATTTTCGAAACTGAAAAAAGTGATAGTAGAATGAAACCCTCGATGAAACCCATCGAGAAAGGAAGAGAATATAACAAAAATGAAAGTAGAAATAAATTACGGTCGATCTGAGGTCGGGAAGTGGAAGGGGATGAGCTTTTAAGGGTGAAAAACGGCCAATCTCTATTTCTAGCAAAACTACAAGTCCTATGGAAAATAGTTAAATAGCAAAGTCGTTGGTAATAAAAAGATCTATAACTCTTGTGAATACACGGTTTTCACATAACCTGAAAATTTTTGTGAAAAATTCAAATAACCAAGTTTTTGTTATCTTCTCTTGTTATATTCCCTTTCTTTTCCAATGGGTTTCATCCTACTATGATTTTTTTCACGTTTTCAAAGGCTACATCACTGGTCTATAAGTGCAATCTGTAGTTTTATTTTTCTGGGTGACATCCCTGTTCAATGATTTGCTCATTTATGAACGATTATGCTAGGTTTATAGATTTAACTAAACTAAGAGTTAAACTAACAATGATGGGTTTTGTTATTGTTCAATTGGAGTTTGGTGATATTTAGTTTCAATATTTTTTATGGATTCATGAATTGTGAAGACCAAAATCACTTTTCAACACCATTTTAATTTACAATTCAACATACATTTCACATCTAAATCCTAATTATTATCAGACATGTATAAACACCTTCATGATATTAATTGTTGATTGTTAATTGTTAATTCAATTAAATCAATAAACCCAGCATAAGAAAAATATAAGCATTAGATGATAAAGTCGTTGATGAATTAATCGGACAAACGAATGAAAAATCGGCGTTCAACAATTGTAAATAATGAAATGAATTTTAAAATGATTTTCATTATCATAAAAGATATCAGATAGGAACCTCGATAGGAACTTACCTAGACCTAGTACAATTCCAAGGATCACCTACTATGCTGATGTCTCTCATTTCCTTTTATGCAAAACTCTAAATTCATATTTTTATGAATGTTGTAATGGGAAAAATCGTAAAAATCTCTTGGAAATACATTTTTTTCCTTCAGATCCAATGTTTAATACAGGTGAAATAAGATATCATCAGTAATAATTGATGACTACGACTACACCTGGCTACACTTCCTTGAAACCACTTGAAACACATTTATTTTGAATTTAATATTAACTTCAAATCACCATCATCCTGCTGTCAACATAAATTTCACCATCATCTTTGTTTATTCATTATGTAGGCATAGAAGGTGAATAGTTACTTCTCGAGGTTATATCTTATGAATTTGCTGTAGGTACTTAAGTATGTTGAGTTATATTATGGTTTGTCTGAAGAGCTCAGTACCGCCTACATTGCTTAGACAAATTCTGATTATTTATAATATTTTTGCGTTATGCAAAATGTTTATTTTATCTGTGATTGACGGATCTAGTCACTGTAATCTTTGATTTGTTACTCAAGATGAAATTTAATCTTGGTTGGAGAAGATTATCAATATTATACCCTTACGTTTGATTACCTCCTTTGTAAGTCCATTGATTAAATTATTCTCTCTATAAATATTTCTGCTCTATTCAATGATGCTCATGCTATACTTTCAGTCCATGAGCCCAAAGGCATATAAAAACATTGTATTTTATCGAATGACACCTGTGCGAAATGATTTTAAATGGCCCTATCCTTTGCGATAATTTGCACCCGATTTCGGGATTTGATAACGAGATAGGAATTATGCCATCCGATACCAGTTGAATGGTAGATCTCAAAATCGTACCTGTCCACCCCTTAGTCAGAGTAAAATCTATGTCACAGCGATTAATTTGCTGTCATTTATCCGGACATACTTCAGTCATGTGATAACGAGTTGAAACAAAAAGCAAATAAATGGAAATAATGTCTCCTTTGCTCGAGGGGTAAATCACGTGGGAAGTCCAGTGTACCCGAGACGGGAATGCCTCGGGAAGTCTTGGTATTCTTTGGAAAGTCCGGGAATTCTTTGGGAAGTCTGTAAATTCTTCGGGAAGTCTGGGAATTCTTCGGGAAGTCCGGGAATCCCTTGAGAAATCCGGGAATTCCTCAAGAAGTACGGGAATTCCTTGGATAGTTCAGGTAGTCTTCGGATATTCCGGGTATTTTGGAATTGTGGGAATTCTCTGGGTAGTCGCAGGAATTCCTTGGGTAGCATCAGGAATTCCGAGAATATTTCGCCCCCGTCGAAAGATAATATCCGATGGACCAGTATAAAACTGAACATTTGCGGATTTCAAATTTCAATACTAAAATTGCGAGCACTACATGAGTTTTACACTGGTCCATCGAATATTATCTTTCGACAGGTGGATAAAATATGGTGTAATCCGCAAGAATGGCATATTATTAGTTCTCAGTTGTCCGGAAGATGGCGACACTCTTTACAGATTTAACCACCTCAAATAATAATATCATTACATTCATAACATAACCTCAAGTCATATGAAGATTATATTTGAAAGTACGAAACTGTAATTCTGGAGAATTTTCATTATCATCAGTTCTACCAACCTTGAATGTTGGTTGAGATTTCGCCATCTAACGGGTAAAATGCGACCTATATTCTGCGACATTGAAAAGAATCCTTCTGTCAAGTCATGAATTTTGACCGAAAAACAGTAGATGGGATTTGATAGGAGTTTCTACTACATCTTCTGTTCATCCTGGTTTGAATCGAGGCACGTTTGAATATTCGCAAAGGGGAAATTATCCCCATTTATCTGCTATTCAATTGCATAATTCTTATCTCGTTATCGAATTGCCGAATTGAGTGCAAATGACCGCACAGGAAAGTGCAATTTTTCAATCATTTTGCTCAGGACATTTCGTTATCAGATGACGGCTCTTCTGCTATATTAATTGTATGAATCGAAAACGAGAGAAAAAAACTGGACATGATGTTTTTCGAATGGAATATCTTTTAATACAGCTGGTCTTCCCTCGAGTAAAGTTATATTAAGTTTGTGAAACTATACAGGGTGATTCTGAAAGTGAGGTTTTTCATTTAACAGAGTATATATCTCGCCAGAATAAGTTGATTGGCCAAAAAATGTATATGTAAAAAATGTAAGATAACGGAGGAGAAGGCATTTCTAGGTTTTGTTCATTAAAAACCTGATTTTATTAATCTAACATTTATTAGAGAAAATATGGTGAAAAATCACTTCAAAACGAAAATTAATAGGTTGAAAATGTGAAAAGAAGTATTTGATTAATTCATCTGATGAAATAATGCAACTGTAGGGTATCTAATACTGGACTAATAACGGCTTTTTTGTGTATTTATGGAAATGTACACAACATGTTTCATAGCTGGAGTCTTCTTCAAACCTTTAAATACCTGTACCTCCGTTATCTTGAATATCTTATGTCAGCAATATTTTGCCAAACAACTTATTTTGGTGAGATATATATCCAGATTCACCCTGTATCTTTCGATCTTATTGAATAGGGCAGGATATTACAATGTTTTCAAAGGTGAGGCAATTTTTTTAACATGATCCCAGACAGCACTGGATATTCATAGAATATTCTCTAAATATGCTAAAAAGGAGGAGTATATTCCGAATATTCATCGATTATTCCTAGAATATATACATGCCACTGGAACATCTAAAAGGAATATGGAATATGGAATAGGAAAGTGAATAGTCGGACATGTTCAGGGAATATTCAGCTATGAATCTTCCAGGAATATTCCCAACTGAATATTCTCTGTTGTATATTCATGAAATATACCCAACTGAATATTCTGTGCGGTATATTCATGAAATATACCCAACTGAATATTCTGTGCGGTATATTCATGAAATATTCTCAACTGAATATTCGGTGGTGAATATTCATGAAATATTCCATGAATATTCCTTTGTTTCTCAACACATAAATACCATTTATTATTTCAGACATATGAGTATCGAACATCAATTAGATGTGAGGGGATTTTGAAACAAAAAGTGTTTATGATCCGATTTCGAACAAGAACTTGATATGTATAACATTATTCAATTCGATTACTGGCCTAGTGGTCAAGACGTTGCTCTGATAGTCTTGAGGTCACGAGTTCGATCCCTACTTAGGTCACTTTTTTTAATTTTAGAATATGTTTATTGGAATATTCCAGGAACATTCAACATAGAATATTCTTTTGGGTATATTCTATGATTATCTGAGGAATTCCCATTCGCATATTTAGAGAATATTTCCCAGATATTCCGGAATATTCCAGATTATTTCTAGAATATTCCAATATTCCAAAAGGAATATGATAGGGAGATTCATGGAATATCTGGTGCTGTCTGGGATGTAGTCGTGATGTTATTAAAGACTCATCAAAGTAGACAAATTCACCAAAAATTGCCCATATAAAAGTTGCAAAAACAAGTTCAAAATATTTCCGCCTTATTAGCTTTTCCACATGTCCTTTCCTTCGTGCCTTCAAACACCCTGTGTTACTATTCACGGTCGACAAGGTCATTAAAGAAGAAGTCCACATTGCTCAAAGTGGAGTGGTATAGTGTTTGAAGGAAGAATAAATCTAGAAATCATCTCCACGACATTTAATAGGTGAACAAGAACAAGTTATTAACATTGTTCCTCCATTGTTAATATATTGTTTTTAACTCAACTCAAAATTTTCTCATATGTGATTTTTTCACTCAACCAGTTTTGATCTCATCCCATGGCTGTTTGAAAAATAGTTCAATTGCACCATTTCACCTGTCATCTGTCTTGTTGACATCTTGTCATCCGGAAGTTTGACGTTTGATCTCATGATTTTTCGATTTTTCAGTGACAGCTAACCTATAGTTCACTCAAGTCTCACTCATGTGGGTTTTTCGGAATTTTGAAAAAGTTTTGATTTTACACCTAATGGAAACCTCCTGAGGGTATCTTAGAGCGTATAGGCCCCTCTCAACATAAAAATACCTGTTTTTATATTATAATTACTATGTTTACCATTTAATATTAATAATATATAACTTTAAAGAACATTTTCCATCCTCATGTGAGTAATAACAACTTTTATCATATTCCTGTTACAAGTTTAGACCTTGGTTGATATGATGGGCTTATTATAAGCCCGAAACATGTCCCCCTTTTTTGCAACATAACTTTGTTCACCCATTAGATGTCGTGGAGATGATTTCGAGATTTAATCTTTCTTTATACGGGTAAATATGTCTAACTTTAAATCTATGACAGGAGTTAGAATGTTTTCCTGTATAGTTTTCTTGTTTTCTAACGACTTTGGTGACCGCGAATACCTTTGCACCAAACAAACTGAAATTAGCGGTGTTGAATGATTTCTTAACGAAAATCTTTTCGACATACAAACTGCTGCTGCTGTTGTTGTCACAAAATTTGGAGAAAAAATTCTTTTTGTACAAGATAAAAATAAAAAACCAAAAACTTGATTATTTAAATTTTTCACGTACATTTTGTGGTTATGTGAAAAAAGTATAGAGACAAAAGTAATAGATATTTTCATTACCTAAAACTTTGCCATTCGACTTTTTTCGAGACTTTTTTCCATAGGACTTGTAATTTTGCCGGAAATCGAGATAACCAGTTTTTTGCCCTTTAAAACTCACCCCCTTCCACTTCTGGACCTCAGATCGCTCGTAATTTATTTTTCCTATCATCTTTGTTTATTCTCTTCCTTTTAAAATGGGTTTCGTTCTAATATAATTTTTTTCGGTTTCCGAAATTATCGATCCTGGTATATACCGACAAAAAAAATGGCGGGACTTCTTTCCTACGGTCTTTTTGGCAAAATGCAAAAGAACCTCATTCAAATCTGACCTGAATTGCTTTATTTTTCTCTAGATTGCTTGGTCTTTATGTAATGAAATTGTTTTGGAATGTATCAAATTTTCAGTTGATAATATCTCCGTTATAATGCAACTATTATTGGGGCGATATTTGGTGGATCTGTATAGGTATTTCAATGAATTCTACATCCTCTTGAAAAACATTCTCACCTCTGAAAACACTCTGTGCGGTATATACCAGGTTTAACTAGTCTGAATTTGAGAATCGATAGAATAAATGGAAATTTTTTATACGAATTCTTTCTTTTTGTCGTATAGTACGAGTGAGAAAAGTAGGAACTTTTCCCCTCATGTTGCACACTATACTTTTTCTACAACTGCACTTATCCAAAGAATCCAAGTAATATAACTTATTGGTATTCATTTTATAATGTGACACTATGCCATATTGAATATTGTGTCCAAAAAGAAGACGCCTTTCCTAGTTCCTCAAAGTATTTCAAAAAGTACACTTTCCGAGAAAGATTTCATTTCTGTATTTTTTTAAGATTCCATAAATTTTTCGTATATGCAAATTCATACTTTTTTCTTGAAAAATCCCGAAACAAATTCAACTTTCGCAGCTTTTTCCATTATCTCTGTCTCTGGCGGTGTATTTATCAAAATTTTCACATCACGGTATATACATCATACTATTCATTATGAATTGTTGAAATAATATTTGATGGAAACTGCGATTTCTATCAAAAGCACTAATGAGAACTACCCTAAAGAATTTAAAAAACTTCTTCTGACAGTTGTGACAACTATTCAAAGCTGAACACCAGCCAATTAAGTTTTTGTCGATTTTTGTTGATTCTCTATGGAAATGTATGTGGTGTTGGCAAAGTGCTGTGAGAAAAAATATTTCTCACAGTATATGAGCAATACATCGTTTTTTTCTGTGACGGGAAAAAAGTTTGGCATTTCATCTCTGTTGGCAGGTTATAAAATGTCACTTTTCATAAATTACTTTTTTCCCGTGGAAAAAAAGTGAGTACTTTCGTCCCCAGATAGATATCATATATATATACACTGTTGATGGCTTTTGTTGTGCTATAGTTCCGAAAAATGAGTCAATAATACCGTCTCCGAGATAGAACTGCAAGTCCTTTTATCTTCCATTCGACTTCGCGGTTATGTTTATTACTAAACAACCACTAAATTCGCAATTTTTTGAAATCAAATCACAGAATTAGACTGACAGAAGTGACATCAGATATTTGATTACTTCAAAAGAATGATAAAGATGCCTACAACGCAGGTGTACCTACTGTTGAAAACTTGAAATTTCACTTCGATAATTTTCAGATTTCAGAATAATGTAATATCTTCTCAGTATTGATTCGTCCTTCCTTCTGTCACAGAAAAAAATAGTGTATTATATACGGAAGCTATGAGAAATACGCTACTTTTCATGGCAGTAGTAGAAAAACGAATTTCTCCACAACAGAAGGACCAAAGGTATGACTTCTTGACATATTTCCATTTGTTCTATCGATTCTCAATTCAATTCCAGTCAAACCTGGACCCCTTGAATTCATTTCTCATAATGTTACCATGAAAGCTATTATTAGTGATATATAATTATGGTTTTGAACATTTTTTAAAATGAAGTTATGATGATGCTTCATATACAGTGTGACCCACTTCTAATGGAAACACCTCTGTATCTTACGTATTCGTTGGGTAAGGATCCTGAAATTTGCTGAAGCGAGAGACTTACCAAAAATATACACTGCTCGCCAACAGCCATGGAACCACCCCAATTTCCGGAAAATGATATTAGGAGTCAAATTATGTTGAAAATCACTTCCGATTTGGAATCAGGATGCCCAATTCACTAGCTGTTCATAGTTTTTCTAGAAAATTTCCAGTTCAGAAAAATTAAATTTTGTCTCACTTCTCATGGAAGCACCCCTGTATCTCACGTAATTATCGAGGTAGGGTTCTGGAATTTGCAGGAGGAAGGGAAAGTCCAAAGATGAAGTCAATTACGTAAGATACGGGGGTGCTTCCGTAAAAAGTGCGACAAAATTTAATTTTTCAGAACTGAAAATTTTCCGAGAAAAATATGAATCGTAAGTAAAGCGTGCGTCCTGATTCCGAATCTGAAATGGTTTTCGACCTATTTTGACTCCTAATATCATTTTCCAAGAATTGGGGTGGTTCCATGGCTGTTGGCGAGCAGTGTATATCACTGAAGATGACCCCACTTGGTCATATGATGCATTTTTGGTATATCTATCGCTCCAGAAAATCTCAGGATCCCTACCCAACGATTACGTAAGATACAGGGGTGTTTCCATTAGAAGTGGGTCACACTGTATGTTTATATTATATAATCAAAAAATGATATTTTATATACCATTCGATTTACTTTCCATGATTATGGTAGAGTTTAGTACTTATCTTCATCTGTTTTTCTCAATATAAACTCGAAAAAAGAGATAAGGATATTTTCGTTTTGCTATGAAGACATTTTCCTAGAAAAATTGTGGTATAGCTATTGATATCTATGCATTCAAAAATATCCTTTCTTTCTTCGATCAGTTCATATTGTAGGTACATGTACAGTGAAAATTTGAATGTCAATGAAAATAGTCTGTTGTAGAATTAACCACATAGGCTTCCTCAACTACTTTTGTAGATGTTATCTGAAATATATTAGTAATGTTACAGACTTTTTTGTATCTCTCTTATGTAATGGTAAACTCAGGTGAAACAAATTCGACTCTATTGAAAAGGAATATTCTCAGATATAATTATAAAAATAAAAAGAAAGGATATATACAGAATGCGCGAAATTCGACCGACAACGCTTGACAGGTGATAGCCCTCGTGATTTCATAATCACTGAGATATTGACATACGGTCTCCAAGTGATCAGTTCTCGAGATACAGGGCGTTGAAGTTAAGGAATTAAGTTAAGGAATTAAAATTCAAATTCAAGAATAATTCGTACGTCCCTGGGACATCCTATGGACATCCAATTGATATCCCTCAGCGTTTCTGATAGGTTGTCCTACGGATGTCCTAAGGATGTCCTCCTTAGTGCTCGATGAGGAATACTGTAGGATTTAGGTATTCGAGTTGTTCCAGGGACATCCATCAAGGACGTCCCTAGTTGGTTCTCGAGTGGGACATTTGTGTGTCCCACATACGTCCAATGGACGTCCACGCGGTACCAAATTCGAACGTCCTTTGGACGACCTGTAGGTCTCGACAGGACATCCTAAGGATATCCATGGGACATAATTGTGTTATTAGGGTATATAACGCGTTTTATAAACTCTTCTAGACACTAGTTTATTAAACACTCGCTCCGCTCTGCTACGCTCGTGCTTTAAATACTCGTTACTTAAATGACGTTTATAACACTTGTTACATGATTTACTATTAACATTGAGGGTTTCTAAAATTCAATATTCTTACCATTTCATACCCATAATACTCTGACAGGAAAAATGCATAATATATCTCTCATTGAGGAATGGATAGTAGGTGACCGTGAAATCATAAGCCGAAGCCGTGTTTTATATTAAAAACCACCTATTATTGAAATACCTTCCTTGACAGGAAACGAATATCTTTTGTATACGTCAACAATTGAATGAGTATTAAAAACTGCTACTATTGTACAATCAGTCAAAAAAGTCGATGACTGAGGTGCGTAATTTTTGAAAAAAATATACCTATTCCTTGTTTCTCGAAACTATAGTAATTTTGTAATGAAAGCTGTCTCTAACAGAGAAAATTCTATTGGTGGATGAACCCAGAGAATACTTTTATGAAAAACTAGATGTCCTGCCCGGCTTCGCACGGTTGGTATACCTATTCAAAAATATAATACATTTTTGTGCAACCAACACTAGAGTCGTCCATTTGAATACCAAAATTAGCTCTTGAATTGACGTTTTAATAACTGACACAGAGATGTATAGAAATTTAACTGGTGCGCTTGCTCCCTATTGAAGGTCGTTTGCAAGTTTCTCGATGGCGCCTACTCTGATAAACCTTTGATAAACATACTTGACGTGGGTAAATCTCGCTAAGCTCATCCTGGTTACAATCCATATTTACAATAAAAATATTACCAACCGATAAATATTTGGATACGTATATGATTTGGATCAGAGCAGTGAACTGATTTCTGATCAAAGGATCGAAACATCAATGTGTCAAAAATATTCTTGAGCTGAAAAAACGGTTATTTCTGAGATTGGGGTCAAGTGTTCGTTAGGGACGTGTTCCGTAGTTTATAAATTTTGTGTATAATACCTAATCCGCCATAGAAAAAAGGAAATCTCTGTTCTACAACAGTATTATTTCAGTGATTTGAAATATTAGCGTGAACTGGTGTGAATAAATTCTAAGGTGAGTACCAGTTACCCTATCTGCCTATTATGATTTTCGATATTGGTCTATTTCAATAGTTGATACATTCTTTGTTCTGGTTTTTCAAAGAGGAAATTCATCAGATTTCATGCTTCAAATAGGTTCATGTCATGAAAGAAGTGAAGCTTATTAAAATCGGCTACAAAAAAGATTTCTTGCTTCTATTTCAAATTGAAATTTGAATGAAAATGTTGAGCACAGTATTTATTCGACCACAGAACAATGATGGAAATAGATTCATCCCTCACAGAACCAAGATTTTGAACGATTTTCCGATTATGGCGCCTCTATCGCAAATACCTGAACCCCACGTCCAAAACTCGCTTGCAATTGTTCCATATCGAGACTTAGTCTGACGAAACAATTGAACAGTGAGCCCACCAGTTAAATTTCTATACATCTCTACTGACACAAACATAGATATGTTGCTATGCAACACTTAGTTCCTAGCAGCTAAAGTTGAACTGGCACTGGTACGGTATTTGCTATAGGGCTGACACCTGGTCCAAATCATGTCCAAATGAATTCATCGACTCATCTATTCAATAGAATACACAAATGGGTCACTCTGTGGTTGTGAAACTACAATTCGAACATCCTTGAAAATTGAATTAACCTGATCTGTAATTGCAGGTAGAATATTCTCACCACACAGATTATTTGTTGCATTGCATATACAGGGTGGCCCACGGTCGATGGTACCTTAGACGTATACGGAAAACGGTACATTGGATTATCCTGAAAATTTGGTTACTCTAATAAGCGTTTGTGATCTAACGATTCAAAATATTTTTAGCGATGCAGCGTTGCCACTTTTACCAAAAAGTAGCATCATCTTTGTTATTTCAAATGGAACACCCTGTATTTCATTGCGTTTTTAGATTCTTCTCGAATAGCTGATTTCATCAATGTATTACACTTGGGGTCTAGCAGGAATTGTTACAGAGATATAGGGTGTTCAAAATCGAGATTTTTCTTTTTCAGGAATTTTTTGTGTCGAAACTATTCATTATCGATCAAAACGGCTTACATGTCCCTATCTTAACTTTTGATTCACTATCTACTGACATTCAATTGGAACAGATACAGGGTGATCAAAATTCTGAATCTCGGACCATCCTGTATTTTTTCCAATTAAATGTCGGTAGATAGTTAATCAAAAGTTAATATAGGGACATGTAAGCCGTTTTGACCAATGATGAATAGTTTCGACACTAAAAAATCCTAAAGTTGAAAAATCTCGATTTTGAACACCCCCTTTATCTCTGTAATAATTCCTGCTTGACCCCAAGTGTAATACATTGATGAAATCAGCTTTTCGAGAAGAATCTAAAAACGCAATAAAATAAAGGGTGTTCTATTTGAAATAACAAAGATGATGCTACTTTTTGGTAAAAGTGGCAACGCTGCTTCGCTGAAAATATTTTGAATCGTTAGATCACAAACGCTTATTAGAGTAATCAGATTTTCAGGATAATCCAATGTACCGTTTTCCGTATACGTCTAAGGTACCATCGACCGTGGGCCACCCTGTATATGGCAAGGCATCTACGTTTCGGGTATAGTATTGAATTCGTGCCTGTAGTATCTGATGATGCATGTCAACACAAATTGTAACAAAGTAAAGTCATCGTCCACCAATATTCCAATATAAAATAGTCTGAGGTCTTGTTCTATCTATACTTACCTATATTCTTATAATAAAGATATTATAATAATCAGTCAAGTAGGTGAGTCACATTGGTGGTTACTTCACATATTTATTTTAGTTCATTCTTTCGGTTGCAGAAACAATAGCATGTTTCATTTGGATCAAGTGATTTTGTTTGACTCGCAAATTTTGCTTTTGCATTACTTGACAGGAAATCAGATGGCTACAAGACGAAGAATTCGAAAATGCCTCTGTTATCTATTATAGCCGTAGAAAAATTATAGTGTATAACTTGCACGGAATGCTAATTTTCTACTTGAACTCCATTCTCGTAGAAAATCACTATCATTCCGTGCTCGTTAAACAATATACTATTGTTGCAGTCGTTCTGAGCTACGCACGTATTAGTACATATTTTTTTGTTATTTGTTCAATTTGTTTTGTGCTCACCATAGCTACAGTTATATACTCCAACCTATTTTCATTCTCTCATCAGTATCTTTAATTTTTTTTTGTGGATTTAATATTTCAAATATCAACCTAATTGGTCAAGTCGTTTAGTAGTTGAAGTACCGACAGCAGCGCCACCTACTGCGTCCAATATTGCATCCTTGAATCGTTCAGGAAACCATGCATCGAAATTCCCATACAACATTTCAACCCAATCTGCTCAGCCGTTCAGAAGTTTTGTACGAAAGCATAATTTTTACTACCCGTTGTCCAATTTCAAGTTTTCCCTTAGGAATAAAGCATTTTCCTGCAGTAAAAAATGATCGGGATAATGTCGGCTTCTAATGCTGAATGAATTTTTTGAATCGGTCCAGTAGTTTCAATACAAACAAAAAGACAATCAAATCTATCCTCTTTATAATATATTAGTGTAGACATAAATATGGTACTATTGATGAAGTTAATGATCAAATTGAAAATACTGTAGCATTAGAAATCTTTATTATTTGTATTGTAATGTGATCAAAGTATGCTATAGTAAGAACTTGACATCTATACAAACGCGGGTATCTAAAAGGATGTGGGAACTAGTTGAAGGAGCGTGATTATGAATAAATATAGGTACACCCATACAGTACGTCCACAAATTGACGCATAATTCCATTGTTACCTAAATAAACATTACTATTTTCTGAAGTAGGTATCCATTTATGATTTGAATTTTCCGATTTTTTAAAACAATAATATAATTTACAGGGTTAACTACTTTTCATTGTGCTGACGTCTATACAAGTTTCCTTATGACATACCCCATTTTATTTTGTTCTGTTTCCGGATTTGCCTTCAAATTGGTACAGACCACAGAGTGGACAAACATATTGAAGTTGCTCATGAAATTTTGATGAATTTTGATCCAGAATTATATTAACGTTCAGCGGCAGATTTTCCGGTACACTCAAGGACCATGATGCGCACTGAATCGATTCGGATTGGCTGGATCGGCTCGGAACGGTCGGCACGTCAACTTATACCACGCACTGAATCGGCAGTATCGGCACATTCAGCTTGTCTTTAGCAGCCATTCAACTGAATCCGAGGAAAATATTAGGATTGCCTTAGAAAAAGAAACATAGAAACCTAGGTTCTGATCCATACATCCATCTCGAGATCAATCTCAAAAGAAAAACCTATGGAACCGTATGGAATGACACTTGGGCTTCTGCAACAATGCGACCGAAACCGCGGAACACATACTTTGCTCATGTAAAGTATTAGTCCGCCGAAGGCTGAATCACCTAGAACAAGTCTATCTCACACCTGCTGAGGTGGAAAATTCAATCGTCAGGAAAATTGGAAAATTCTAGGTTTCATCAGAAGTATAGGATTATAGAGGACCACAATAGATCTTCAAGGTCGCAGTGATCGAGAGGTCTCTCAGCCTATACGACCCATCTACAATCTACAAACCGCATGGAACCTATATGAAATATGTCGTGGTAGTACCCTTTTTGGGGATCATACAATTTGATGAATTTCCGCACATTTTCAATCAACAGTTCGTTCGAGATAACTCTGAATTTGCATCTTCGTTCATAGTTCATACACCCCATACAGGGTCCTGACAATTTCATATGGACATTATTGCTATTTCCTTAACGGTTAAAGATATAGACATAAGTTGCGTAAGTTGAACCTCTTGAATATGCTGTTTTGCAAACTGAGAAAAAATCAGCCGTTCCTGAAATATTTTGAAAAATCTGCGAAAATCACTGATTTTCTTTTCTTTCATTTTCCAGGTAATATTTCAACACCGATAAAACTATTGCATTCTAGTAGATTAATCATGCTAGTCATGCTACTAACTTTTAATCGATAATCGACAAAAATATGATATTCAGAAAATAATAATCCCCGCTTCAAATTTCTGTTATGTTTGATGCAAAAGTTGATGTATCGTCAATATCATTCATGAGCGAAATTTATTTAAATTGATTTTTTCAATATCAATATAATGCCAGTCATCTATCAAAATATCATCAACTACTCAACGTATTTAACCAAAGTTTAGGACAGTTTTGTCGAAGTTACAGTTAGAAGAAATCAAGAAATATCAAGAACTACAAGTTGCAATAGAACGTTCACATTCCAGACACATTATTCGAATAGAAACAACATTTCTCTGTAAACTTCTTTGAAATTCGAACAAATAAGCTCTTCTAGCGAATAATTTGAAAACATGTAACTTTCGACAAGTTTTTCCCATATATATGATGCCAGATTTATCAATGACACTGATGTATACCTCCTTCAATATGTACATGACATTTAGAAACACTCTGTATACATTGTTTTGCAATATCAAGTAAGTATTCCATCCAAGACAAGAATCTCATCAAAATTCCCAGATAGAAACTGCCATGAGAATATTTTATGTATATAGATGCAGATTGCATTCTGAGTAATGTTTCTGGCCTTTCGGGTCAATATCGAACTGGAAAAACTTGTATTTGGATAATGTTAATAAAATAAAATACATTATCAATTTCACAGTGCCCAGTTCCTACAACAAAATATTTCTCATGTGATATAGACATTTCTATTTGGCGACTGATGCAGATAAAACGGCTGTTTCGGGGAAAATTTCTAGAGACGCTCAATCTAGGACTCTTGGAGAAACAGAATAACATTTGAACATCATCAAGCTAACCTCGAGAAATATTTCAGGGCACAGCTCAATATGCGAAAATCTCGATGAAATATCATGAAGGTATATGCACTTTGTTTGAGTGAACTAATGGTTTTGAGAACGTTCTTCTAATCACTGTAATTATGAAATATCATGCAGATATTGAAGATAAATGCACAGCTACTTTCTAACAAATATTTACCTTCAGGTAGCATTGAGATACCTCTGTATTTATATATGGTTATATAACAAGTTTGATATCTATGGATATGTTGATTTTCTAATTCGCTATAGGTAAATCGCTTGTCTTTCTCAATGCTTGATTCACCAGATCATTGAGTTGGTATGGCATTTATCCTATATTGTCTACCTGTTCGATTTGATTGAATAGTTCACAGGCAGCAAAAAAATTAATATCTATCATTAACGAAAGAATCATAATCTCCGACCTCGTTAACCCCCAGATACGAACTTTGAATAGAATCGGATCACATAATTACAAAACTTGTCCGCCATATCGGATCCGCCATCTTGAATTCTCAAATTTTGACGGAAGAATCAAAATCTCCGATCCCGGAAACCCTCAAATACAAATTTTGAGTAGAATCGGATCATTATTACAAAACTCGTCCGACATATTGAATCCGCCATCTTGAATTCTCACATTTTGACGAAAGAATCATAATCTCCGATCCCGAAAACCCCCAGATACAAATTTTGAATAGATTCGGATCATAAATACAAAACTCGTCTGCCATCTTGAATTTCGGCGAAAGAATCATTATAATAATTTCATTTCCGTT
The DNA here is from genome assembly GCA_918026855.4 of Phaedon cochleariae. NCBI lineage: Eukaryota > Metazoa > Arthropoda > Insecta > Coleoptera > Chrysomelidae > Phaedon > Phaedon cochleariae. The sequence goes on along the minus strand of OU896716.1, from coordinate 7,505,109 downwards.
ATCATTACTTTTTCGAAACACTATTCATTACAGAGCTCGTTCGACATATTGGATCCGCCATTTTGAATTTACAAACCATCAGATTGGATCTGCCATCTTGAATTCTTTAATTTTACCCTCATTGGAACCTTCTCCTGACAATTAATTACAAACACAACAAAAAAGATTTAGTGAAATCGGTCGAGCTCTTTACATACAGACAATACATATACAGACATGATGAAGAATCTCGCTGCTTTAACAACACAAGTACATTTCTATGGAAATCCACACTTTGGGAGATAAAGAGGACGTGTCTAGGATATCCCTGTGTTGTTAAGGTGGGACATACTTGGAACGAGATTACAAAAGAAACGTAACTTATTCAATACCTTTGGGAGACATACGGCAGAGACTGATTGAAATTTTGGAAGACATGAATCAAAATGACACATAAGGTCTCTTATTTTCAGTATGGGCCGTCTCTGCCAAGAAGTTATTTGTACCCGAGGCGGAAATACTCAAATACTCACTACTGACCCGTTCGTTTAACTTGTGACTTCGCATTCTGTTTCGTTTTTTCGTTGTTAAATTTTGATAATAACTTACCATAAAATCAAGTTACGCTTCAAAATTGCGTTTCTCGAGTAATGGGAAAGAGAAAGATAATGGAGTAAATTAAAAAAAAAAGTTGAAAAAAGATAAGTCAGCAGAAGTGTAATTTCAATTCTAACTTGATATAATGTTACTATTACACTCTACACTACTCTACAGGGTATTGGGTATTACAAATTTCGTGAAGAAAAAGCTATAATTGCTACACCTGGTATGAATAAACATTAAAATTCATGCGAATACAGTTTGCACACCAATGTTCAGAAGGAGCTAGCTAACCTGTCATTCGAAAGTAGTCTTGACGTAAATGTATCTCAAAGTTTTGGCTACTTTTCGGTGGTGCGCTATTTTCTTGGGAAAGTGTATGGACAGTTGAACTGAAACTATGACCGTTATCAAAATTGGCAATTGTATTGAACAGTGTATTCTTCAATTGTGGCGAAATATTTCAGCATTTATTGTCTGTAAATGCATTGCGGATCCCTTCCTCACTAATGTGTCTGTTGTCCATTGTTCTTCCTTTCCTATCCCTATAGTAATCTGTGCCTATGCAGAAAAGGATATGGATCAGTGGATAATTTCCAAGGCATCAGTTTGGTAATCTGGGATTTAATTATGTTATGCTGAGTATCAAAATGTAAGCAGCTACCACCAAAAAAATTCTCGAAATCCCTAATTCTATGAGGAAAAACCCTAGCTGGTCGTTCTAGTCCCTCCTTATTCAATGTATGATTATGATAACCAATTGAAGAAGAATCAAGAAGCTATGTACGGGTCAACTGACTTACAGATTGAGTACCTTCAATAAATTAATCGAAATGACTATTTACTTTGAAATCTTCTCTCAATACATCGACCCATCTCACAGAAAACAAGATTGTGGTACCGTTGAACGCCATTCTATAAATAGCATAGGCCTTAGTCACTTTTATGCAATGAGTACGCTGCTGGTGAAGATGCCGCAAGATTCCCACACAATCAGTTTCACATTATATTATTACTGTTTACTTACACTTTACCAGTGTTGTTAATTTTATGAACATGAAAATCTGTAGTAAAGATTTCGAAAACTGCTTGAACCGTCATTTTTTCATCCTCATACGAAATATAGAAATGCCTCAAAATAGTCATTGTGTATGCATGAAGGTTTCATAAATCTGGATATATGAAAAAGGTATACTTACTTGACTAAGATGCAAAGCTCTGATATACAGGGTGAGTCATTAGTGTGGCTAAGTGAGATAACGGCTTTACAGTTTGATATAGATAGACAAAAGTTCCAGATATGATCTAGGATCATGAGCAGCACATTTCCAAATTATTTCGCTTTAGACAGGGTGACTCAGAAATGCGTGGCGTATCAAAGTTATACTCTTTCTTATGGGACACCCTGTATTTCATTGCATTTTCGCATTTTTCTTTGTGAGCTGATTTCATCAATGCATCACACTTGGGGTCTAGCGGGAATGATTACAGAGATATAGGGTGTTCAAAATCGATATTTTTCAACTTTAGGATTTTTATGCGTCGAAACTATTCATTATTGGTCAAAACGGCTCGCATGTCCCTATCCCAACTTTTGATTTACTATTTACTGACATTTCATTGGAACAAATACAGGGTGGATCAAGATTCAGCATTCTGATCACGAATGAGAAATACCTATAACTCCCTGTATATGAATTGAATTAGTACGACACGTTCTCCATGCACATTCACAATATATTGCATTGTCCTTAGAATTTCAGAGCAGCACCTTTCAGGGATTCCAAAATATTAAAGAAAATCTGGAAATAAAATAGTTTTTTATCGCTTTTTCACCGTTCAACGGTGTATTTTATTGTAAGTTGATTTCAATCGGCCCAATTTGGTCTATAGTACCCTGTAGAATTTATGGTACGTTGTTCTGGGACACCTTGTATAGGTACGCTCATAGACTCTGGCCCATATGGCAACATATGAGAAATACAAATAACAAAAAAACCAAAACTCTGATAGTTTGGATAGAGTGGTGGGCAATATTTTTTTTATGTTCTGGTTTCCACGAAAAAGGATATCCTGTAATTTTCAGAGAACATCGTGAGAACCAAGGGAAATAAAGTAGGAATTGGTGTTCATCTTTCATTTCTGGAGGTTATATGCCTCGTGGAACACCTCCCTTGGCAATGTGTTCCAGAGCCTCGCTGTTCGTTGGATGAACGAGTCTTTGGAAATTGATGTTCTGCAGGTGTCCAAAGTGACGACGAAGTGGTGCGAAGCCTCAACTCGACGGGTTAATCTCGCGAGGACTGCCAAGGAAGGAACAAATCGTTGATATTTCAGAAGAGCATCGTCCATGAAAAATATCTATAAAATAGAGCCAGATCGCCAACTCTTCTACGGTGTTCCAGAGAAGTGAATGAGTTTGTGAGATAGGCATCACCCACGAGACGACTTGCCCTTTTTTGGACAGTATTCAATAGTTTCAGGGTATGTTTGGGTGCTGCACTCCAAATATGGGAACAGTATTCCAGGACAGGTCGGATCTGTGCCTTATAGATCATAAGCATGCATCTGACTGGAAGTGAAATAGGTCCTGGCCCGAAACCGAAAACCAAGTTTTTGGGATGCACTTTTAGCAATTGATCTCACGTGATTTTCCCAAGAAAGGTTATTGCTATAATAGTAATACAAAGCATCGAAATGGATGTCTTCAAGTTCAAAGGTAGGCTTACTCCTGACAAGCTTATGTTGGGCACAGTGAGATCGGCTTTTCTAGAGAAAAGGCATGCTTGTGTTTTGTTTGCATTGAAATCTACCAAGTTATTGGATCTCCATTCGAGAATTTATGATAAGAGAGTCAGATGAAACTCCGTCGACCACTACATGGAGATACCCGTTTGAGAGAAAACTAGCTAGCAGAGAACATAGCTGGGGAGGCAAGCAATATGTCGTCATTAGCTTTGATCGATTCTTCATCTTATCGCCATCAGCATTGTTCGTTTGTTCCCAGGTAAATGATTTGATCAACAAATGCCTATAATGTACATTTTTCAGTTTGTCGTTGTGTAGCGTGGAAGAATAGAGAACAAAAGGCTGCTGAGTTTTTTCAACTTTTTATTAATATTATTTCATAGATCCCAAAATTCAGGTCCCAAATGTCGCTCATGGTTGACTTCCAACCGATTTAACTTTAACTTGGACTCCAATAGAAATATTTCACTGATATTCCGAGAAATCCATGATAGTCGGTAGATTAACGAAAAATTTCGAAGCATCGACAACACTGCTTTGTGCGTTGTTTAGCTTTTACTCAACGTGCAAAATTAGCGATGATGGTGTACCAGCCATCTCGACATAACAGTATTTGGAGTATGGGATACCTCAGTGATTGACCGCTTCCACTTAACCTATTAACTGTATTAACAGCTATTAGAACAGTGTTTACCGTCCGCATCTAGCTCGCTGATTCTACTACTGATGCTCACCTGTTTCATCTGTTTGAGATTAAATATTTACAAGGCGTATTGGAAAGTGCGCCTGAGGTTACACGTCAAGCTCCTTTTCTCGATATTATTTCGCCATATGTTCTGAGGTGTTTGCTACTATTGAAATCAAATCGTACAAACTCGGAAATAAACGCGTCAAACACACTGAGACTGACACGAACAAATGTCAGAACAACAAAACAATCGAGTTTGTACAATTAAAGTCTCATAAAATGCCACAAATCTATTCAAATTAGATATGGAATCAAATAAAGAATCGTATCAGAATATATAGATTTTCTCAAATTATTTTTAAAAGTATAATACATAACTGGAGTTTGGTGCGCGTTCCTCCCGACTCACCCTGTGTAACAACATAATCGTCAGAAAATTGAATATTCTATAATGACTATACTGACATTTCTTCGGTACCTACCTATATACGTAGAAATTTGAAAAAAGTTTTTAATCTATCGAAAATATCGAATATCACCAGTAATTACGAAAGGAATTATAGATATAAATATGTTAGATTGAATATTTATATTAATTCTGAGTTGTATCCTCACTGAAAAGGAATATTCTCAGATAAAAAATTATATAAACATCTCGATAAACATAAAAGAATGAATAATAGATATACATAATATAAAGAAATACATTGAGTATTCGCATTCTCTATGTGATAAGAATATCAATTCTCTCTCGTTTTATTCAACAGAAATCAACTACTTTTCTGCCTGTATGCCACGACGAACATTGAATTATATCTATTCAACACACACGATAAGAATTTGAAAACTAAATCTTCTGAAGTTGAGAATTTGCATTCTCGTTCAGATAAAAATATTCAATTCATCTAATTGTCAATTCACAATTTCAAAGGATTTTAATTTTTCTTGCTTTCTCTTTGGATGTTCAACAGATATAATTGAATGTTCGACGTGGCAAATAGCCAGGAGAGTAGTTGTTTTCTGTTAAAAATTCAGAATGAAGTTATATGCAAATACCTACATATGTTTATCTGAAGGAGAATGCAAATTCTCAATTTCGGAAGATTTAGTTTTCAAATTCTTATCGTGTGTGTTCAATAGATAGAATAATTCAATGTTCGTCGTGGCATAGCCAGGAAAGTAGTTGTTTTCTGTTGAATGAACCGAGAAAGAATCAATATTTTTATCACAGAGACAATGCGAAAACTCGATGTATTTCTCTATATGTATATCCATTTCTGATTTTTTCATGTTCATAATTTATCTGAGAATATTCCTTCTCAATGCTTTCACCCAATCAAGGGGTTCGAACTTGTACGAAGGAAACTTGTTATTTGTATATAGACCTCCAATCGCAGATTCGTGATTAGAATTTCTCAATTTAGAATTTCTTTCCACGTTCTATATGATGAATATCAATTTGTCTTAGATCCAAAAATATATCCTCACTATTTGCAATTTCATTTAATTTTTCCTGTTTAGACTATAGAATTGTAGGCATCATATATGATTTTATACGAATGATTCGCACTGTCGATACCTATAGGTATAGATCTATTGTTATTCAGTCTATTTCATTTTTCACTTCATGCGTTAGAAGTAAGAGGCTAACATCAGAATGTGTTTTTTTTTTCTTATGCTATATAATATTTTGCTATACCTGCATACTGATAAAATTTAAGAATAATATATATACGTACGATTTGGTAACATAATATCTACCTATAGATACCTACCAAAATTTGAATGTGTACACGTACCTATACCTATACATTGCTTAATAACGCATTTTATTTCTTGCGCAATTGTAAGCCGCCTATCAATTGAAAATCCATCATGAAAAGGTATATTAGGTATAGTAATGCCGCTATATTCCCCTTGATGTACTTATATAATTTCATACCAAATCGTGGGAATTATAGACTATATATTGTCTGAATTGAAACGAAATGTATCTGCATGTGGTGCGTGAGGTATGTGAATTTATTCATTCACATCAGTTGTTTATTTTTATTCGACTGATGATGTTGATTGCATTTTCAATGCTCCTTTCACCACCCTGTTTCATCATCAAATATTGTTTGTTTGATTAGGATTACATGATATATATATTTGATAGTCATTGGTATCTATTTATTCAAAATATATACTTGCCACGGAAGTATTAATCGAGGTATTAATCAAGCCTCGCCCATACTTACTTGCCTATAAAGGTATAGGTAAGTTATATCAATAACGAGTAAAAACATTCTTTTCATTTTCTATATAACATACATATATTCATATTTTTGTGTCTTGCCTGTACATTGATATCAATCCAACAATAGACCCATATTGAACATATATAGGTATATACAGGGTGTCCCGAAATTAGCCTGCCAAAAAATTCACCAACGGCTTCTATATATCCCTTCTCGTGGGAACCAGAATATAAAAAAAAAGAAGAAGGAAAATTCTAATCAACGTGAGTCGAGAAATGTCTCCTAAGGGAGCTACTGCACCCTGAAAGGGGACTCCTGAAGATTATATTTCTCGAATGTTTTCAAAACCCCACGTGGCAAAATGATGCAATTTGGTACAAGATCTAAACTTCTCATACTTCATGCGGTGAATATAAAATCATTCCAAAGTTTTATGCAGGAGTGTATTAAATATTGCTCAAACTTTTTTGTGTGCATATTTTTCGACAATTTATAATCTCGGATAATGAAAACCCACACCGTTCCACAAAAAAGGTGCTCTTGTTTCGCATCGATTAGATGTATCATTTTCGGGTGAAATCGATTTGAAAATATTGATACACTCACATCTTATATTCATAACGTTTAAAAATTTTCGAATCATATAGTGGCTATAAAAAAATCAACTACTTTCTTTCCACTAAGAAATCTCATAGAAGCGCGAAAAATAGGAAAATGATGATGAAACTTGTGTTAATTTTTTTTCCATTTCCACTATATTGCAATGGTATGCATATACAGGGTGTCCCGAAATCACATGAAGTTCCGGAAATTCTCAAGAAAGATCATCTCAGGAGCCTCCTTTCAGGGGACCATAGCTCCCTCATGAGATGCTCGTCTCCTATTTTTGATCGTGTAGAAGCCGCTGGCGAAGTTCGGCAGGCTAATTTCGTGACACCCTGTGTACATTTTTCATTATGCTCAATTTATAATTATATTTATATGTGAATATATTTCAACAATTCTGCTCCCTATTTTGATATCTGATGATTTTTCTTCATATTTCATTCAAGAAATATAGTTTCTTGATGTTATGTTCAGAGGCAAAGTATACCGGATGAACACGGATTAATGTTTTCACCTCATATTTGTCGGTAGATTATAAATATATACATATAAGTTTTTAAATAAGACCTATTTCAACAAATTCACTGTTCTGGAAATGATTTTTTGAAAACAAAGAAATGGTTTTTACTTCTCAAATATGCAGACTTTTTAGAGACACCTTGTAATGCGGTTTTCATCATTGACAGTTCTCTTCTGAAGGTATTTTTGTTTTAGAATAGGACATTGTATTTAGACGTGTTGAGTCTATGAATTTGTGTCATGAGCAAATAAAATACATATTGATACTATTAGTTTTCAGAATAAAATAATGATAATACCCATATTTTCTTGATTTTTGTTAGGAAATATAATATGATGCATTAAAGAATCACCTCATTCTACTCCAAATTACGATGGCGATGATTGCACTTGAAGCCAGACACCCAGTATAATGTTTTCACTTCCTGATTACATTCAACATTCAAATAGGTACCTCTTGAATAGTTTCTATGTTTTAAATTATCTGGGGTATTGTTGTTTGAATCGAATAAGCCTCGGAATAAGCAGTTACATAAATGATTTATTGGAGAGACTGCAATAGCCGATAAAGCGGGTAACCTTCAACAATTTTGATATGTCGTCAGCCAATACGCCGAGATTTCAAGAGGCCGAGATTTTAGTCATGGTTTTTGTAGCTATATCCCAATGAATAAGTCGATTTATTACATGATTAAAATTGGGAAATCTTTGGTACATTGCATCAAATGTTACAAATCGAATATTCAACAGTGCAATGCCCATCATTTATGATTCATCATATACAGTGTGTCTCACTTCTAAAGTAAACACCCCTGTATCGTACGTAATCGTTGGGTAAGTATCCTGAATTTGTCTGGAGCGAGAGATTTACCAAAAATGCACTTTGGGATTGAGTTGGGGTCTTCTTCAGTGATTCACACTGCTGGCCAACATCATCAGCCATCGAACCACCCCAATTTCCGGAAAATGATACCTATTATAAAGGAGTCAAAATAGGTTGAAAATCACTTGAGATTCGGAATCAAGACGCCCAATTCACTAACTATTCATCTTTTGCCTGTACATTTTTCAGTTCGGAAAAATGCATTTTTGTCTCGCTTTCCTTGGAAACACCCCCGTATCTTATGTAATTGTTGGGTTAGAATTGCTGGAGCGGGAAATACCAAAAATGTACTCTATGTCCAAGTGGAATCATCTGCAGTGATATAAATGTTGGGGGAAGAAATGCCCCTAGCCCCACCTATTTCCTACGCTCCTGATGAAAATTTCAGGAAATTCTCAATATTTACAAATCGGGCATGAAATGTTATATACATGTACAAAGTTTCGTTATCCCAACACAGAGGGATTCGGAACTATTTACGTAAATCCATCATCTCGAGCTCCCCTCTTTTTGTTTCTAGAATGTGTGGTTGAAATCTTTCTATGTAATTTTGGGACACCCTGTATAAATATTTCAGTAGAAATAGTGAAGTTGTACTATATAGATCGAAATTATTATTTTTGAATAGAGGATGAAAGGGGTTTGAGAAAAAGCAATTGAATCCTGTTTTTCACATATTCTTCCGAACCAAAAAGAAATATCGAGGGAATTAAATTTTTTACGAGATTTTTTATTGAAGACTGTTGAACTGCGTATTGCTTCTCTGATGGTGATGGTGTGATGAATATATCTTCTCTGATGGTGATGGTGTGATGAATATATACCTACTTATTCTTTTTCCGATGGGGCCTAAAGTTTCGTTTGGTACTCGTTTGGTACTAATAAGGAGAGAAAATGAATGTATACCTACATGTAGATTTTTCTCTATTAGTATCTATTGCAAGTAACAATTACAATTTTGGGTGAGTAGATATAGGAAAGTGTGCGGTGAAAGTAGACGTAATGTTTACAGGAAAGAATCGTTGAAATACCAACAGAAATAAAATTATCGGCAAATTGATAAATAATGAGACACGATCAAAAAACAGTTTGATTGAGTCGAGAAAGTAGATAATAATCCTCATGATTGACGTTGTAATTATCTTCAGTGACTATACTTATTGATTATTTGCACCCGACTTGAAATTTTGATTTTCATACACCTGTACCTAGCCTTACATCATTATGTATTTCTTCAAAATTTCCACTTATTGAAATTGACTGTTCGAGTTTGTCTAATTTTATTACAACCTTATTTTCTACATATACCTAGGTGGTTATGACTGTCCCAGATTTTTTCATACAGCCAACATCTCAGTTATGCTGCTTGTCAAAAAAATTAGACTCTTGTTAAACCCAAATGACTTTATCAAAGTCAACTTCTGTCAAACTATATACCCCTGAAAAATCACACCCAACTTTAATTTTTCATCACATACTAAACATTGATATGTGAAGTGCAATCAATTCTAACTTCAACGATGTATCACACTTGATAATTTGACTGACGTCCAATTGACAGAATACTCATCGGAATACACATTTGGACAGAACGTATAATGCGGTATAATGAGTATATTGTATAACGAGCACGGTGATAGTGAATTCCCACAAGAATGAAATTTGCTGCAAAGGCATACACTACATATTTTTCACGGGTGTAACAGCATATAGCGATTTTTTTCTTCCGCTTGCAGCCATCTGATGTTTCCTTAAGTTAATGCTCATATACAGGGTGTTTCCTAACTACTGAAATAATGAAAAACTCATTTCTCCAATGCAGGTGTTCATGATATGCAATACAGTGACTTTAATTTTTTCTCTCGGGAACGAAGCTGGATATGAAGAAAATACAGGTGAACAAAAAGTTGTATTTTGAGTTGCTCAATCGAGGAAAAAATAAAAATTAACCAAAAAATGTCAGTGTCGTGCTTTTTTTCACAATATTGTTGGCTGTGGTGCCCACTGAGACAGGGTGTTTCCTAACTACTGAAATAATGAAAAACTCATTTCTCCAATGCAGGTGTTCATGATATGCAATACAGTGGCTTTAATTTTTTTTCTCGGGAACGAAGCTGGATATGAAGAAAATACAGGTGAACAAAAAGTTGTATTTTGAGTTGCTCAATCGAGAAAAAAATAAAAATTTACCAAAAAATGTCAGTGGCGTGCTTTTTTTCACAATATTGTTGGCTGTGGTGCCCACTGAGACAGGGTGTTTCCTAACTACTGAAATAATGAAAAACTCATTTCTCCTCGCATTTCTCCAATGCAGGTGTTCATGATATGCAATACAGTGGCTTTAATTTTTTTTCTCGGGAACGAAGCTGGATATGAAGAAAATACAGGTGAACAAAAAGTTGTATTTTGAGTTGCTCAATCGAAAAAAAAAAAAATTACCAAAAAATGTCAGTGGCGTGCTTTTTTTCACAATATTGTTGGCTGTGGTGCCCACTGAGACGCCACTAGCCCCAATAATTTCAATCTAAATAGGGCTAAATGAGCGCCTCATTAGTTCAAATAAAAGTACCAAATTTCAACCGAATCGGTTCCAGGATGTTCATGATATTTTCTTATTACCATTTTTTTTTTCTTCAATTTCATCGCCCTGTATCTCAGAAACGAAGCAACTCCGGGCATACGTTCATAGGAACTTTTCTTCCTGAAATGACCTAACGAATCAACACCTGCAGTTAGGAACCGCAGTTAGGAAACACCCTGTATATTAGACAGAGCTGTCATTGCTCGAAATTCGACATTTCATGGAAGATGAGATTTTGTGAAATAATAACACAATGAAGTCATTGTGCGATATCAGATACGGAAATGAAATGGATGACATACAAAGATACAAAGTACCTCATTGATTCATCGAACACGGTGAAACAAGAGAAATTTTGTGTTGTAGCCGTAGAATAAGAGGATTGTCTTAGTTGAATGTACAGTCGTCATCAGAGAACATGTCGCACATGGACGGTCAAAAAAACATAACAAAAGAAATGAGCTTTACCTGAAACCGTTTTCTTCGAATTTTGTAATTTGAAAGTATTTCGAAGTATCATAAATATGTGATACATCGTTGAAGTAAAAATTGATTGCACTTTACTATACAGGGTGATTCAAATTCCGCTGTGAATATTCCAAGGGCATAATGTTGGGATCGAAATTAGAATTTTTCTTTATATAAACATGTGACCCGAGATGTGACCCAGTGGTTTCAAAGTCATTAGGGTTCAACAAAAGTGTATTTTTTATTCCTAGCAGCATATAACATAACTGAGATATTGGCACTTCGCTAAAAATTTTCCTCTTCAAAACCAAAGATAAGAAGACAATCACTGGTCAGTGAAATTTTGTTCGAAAAATGCTCCAAGAAGAAGATAAATATATACGTGTGAAACAATTTGAAATTTCACTTATTTTTCAACGTTTTTCATAACGAGTCTGCTCTCGTTTTCAACAAAAAGAATTAGTAATGGAACTATAACTCTAAATCCTATTTGGAACGACCCTTCTTTTTATTCTACTCAATCAATTATACTTACTTTGACAACCCATACATCTACTGTTGGTCACTCTGTATAAAATAAATCATGTGAAGGTATTCCACATTTTTTTACAAGCACCTCGAAAATGTATTAGAAGTAGGCGGGTAACTATTTCATCGATTTTAGTTAGCATGGAGTATGTAGAAAAAGCCTATGAGTATAAAGGCAATTTTCATTTTTCAAGATTAAACCCCGTATAATTATATGAACTGAAATGCCTCTCTAATGTTTCTATATGAGATATATCTCCGGCTTCATTGTTCCGAGTGGTTCCGTGGAGAAAGAACACCCTGTTAAAAGGGTGCGAATATACTGAACTGAAATATGTTGTATAGTCAAACATTCAGTTCCTTCGTAATCGAAAAACATTTCTTTCGATCGTCCATACCCGGTATATCACGTCATTGTGCATACGGAGCTGCAATATCTAGTACAAACCTAACAGTATACCAATAACATCTCTTGAATATTAATTGGTAATAAACAATAGGTATATAAGTACTCACTCATGAAGATATATATATCCTTCCTTTCTCCAAGATGCCGAGGAACTCTTAAAAAACTACACACTAAAACACGACACTGTAAATTTATCGCACTGACACTAATTTTTTGTGTCGCATCTTTGTGGGAAAATCCTCAAGAAACCAGGTTAAATCGCGGACATCGCGATCGGATATATCTTCTATGCAGCCTACTTGATGCGTGTATATAATCGGCCACAGTCCGTCAAGAACTGACAGATCAAGAATTCAAGAAGTTTGAACCATTCACTTTTGGTGTTGGTGGTAATGCGCAAGCGACTCGGAGGAGAATGTCTTGTGTGTGTCGGCGGAAGACCGTATGACAACGCGAGGCGATATACAAGGTGATTGGGAAATTTCGGCAGTTTTTGTGATTCATTCGATCCGAATTATTTTGTGAAGGATACCGAAATAATTTATTAGCTCTTTCACACGAAACTGATGTATGTCTCATATTAAGGTACTTTCGGGAAAACGTGAAAGCTTATTCATTACTAATTTGAATTTTTCTTATGTTCTGGTTCCACGAAAAGGGATATCTTGTAATGTTTAGAGAACATCGTGGGAGCCAAGAGAAATAAAGGTAGGAATTGGTGTTCTTCTTAAATTTCTGGAGGTTATATGCCTCTGGGAACACCTTCCTTAGCAATGTGTTCCAGAGCCTCGCTGTTCGTTGGATAAACGAGTCTATGGGATGAGATGTTCTGCAGGTCTCCAAAGTGACAACGATAAGGGGTGCAAAGCCTCAACTCGACGGGTTAATCTCGCGGGGAGTGCCAATGGAGGAACAATTGTTGATATTTCAGAAGAGCATCTTCCATGAAAATATCTATAAAATTGGGCCAGATCGCCAACTTGTCTACGGTGTTCCAGAGAAGTGAGTGAGTTTGTGAGCGAGGCATCACCCACGAGACGAATGGCCCTCTTTTGGACAGAATCCAACAGTTTCAGGGTATGTTTGGGTGCTGCACTCCAAATATGGGAACAGTATTCCAGGACAGGTCGGATCTGTGCCTTATAGATCATGAACAGCTGACTGGAAGTGAAATAGCTCCTGGCCCGAAACAGAAAACCAAGTTTTTGGGATGCACTTTAAACAATTGATCTCACGTGATTTCCCCAAGAAAGGATATTGCTGATAATAATACCAAGCATCGAAATTGATGTCTTCAAAAGTATGGCTACTCCTGGCGTTATGTTGGGCACACTGAGATCGGCTTTCCTAGAGAAAAGGCATGCTTGTGTTTTGTTTGCATTGAAATCTACCGAGTTATTGGATCCCCATTCTAGAATTGTTGCCAAGTCTATATTTATGTTGTCAACATTTCTCCCTCGTTCGTTTCTGATTTACCTAGCTGGTAGTGGAGCCCTGGAAGAGAAGGTGGTATGGAGGGTACTATCATTCGCAAAGCTGTGTACTGGACATGAAGTTGCTTCCAACAAATCGTTGATATGGAGTAGAAATATTATTGGTGCTATAATTGATCCTTGCGGAACACCAGCATTTATGATAAGAGAGTCAGATGAAACTCCGTCGACCACTACATGGAGAGACCCGTTTGAGAGAAAATAGCTAGCAGAGAACATAGCTGGGGAACGCAAGCCATAAGATTAGATTAGATTAGATTGATATGGGGCTCATGTGCTACTAGGAGCCTCTCCACTGCGACCTTTACAGATCTATTGTGTGTGCCCTCATGTTATGTTAGAGTTCCTTGTCTAAACCCATCCTTATTACTAGACTCCATAGGCCAGACCTCAGGTCCTCCATATATTGAGAGGGCTGTGGTTTTTCCTCCCCTATCGTCGGAAACCTTAGCCTAGTCAGGCCTTCGCAGTAGCACAGTATGTGTGCTGAGGTTTCCTCATCTTCTTGGCAAAACCTGCATATGGTTGTGTCCGCCAATCCGATGTTGTTCATGTGTTTGTTGAGTCTACAGTGCCCTGTCAGGAGCCCAACCAAGATCCTTGTTGTTCTCCTATTCTGGCTTAGTAGGTACTCCGTGAATTTTGGCAATGGTTCTTTAATGAACTCTTTGGCCTGTCTCATTTCCGGCGCCTTGTTCCACCATTCTCGAGACTGCTTCTTCATCCAAGTGCTGTTATTTGTTCTTTGCAGCGCTTTCGCTATACCACAGAAAGGTTCTGGACCGATAGGAGCACATCTTGCTCCTTCTCGGGCTAGTGAGTCAGCCTCTTCGTTGCCCTTGTAGCCTGTGTGGCCTGGTACCCAGGCTAAGTACAGTCTGTTTTGACTGCCCATCTCTTGTAGGGTTTCCAAGCAGTCCCAGACGAGTTTGGAATTGATCTGCATGAAGCTGATTGCTTTTATAGCCGCTTGGCTGTCGGAGTAAATGGCGATGGTCTTTTCCTTAAACTCTTGCCTTATTAACTCAAGCCATAAGATGGAAGCTTGGCGAGGAGTCCGTGGTGCCAGACTCGATCGAATGCCTTGGAGATATCAAGTGCCACGGCT